>CAUDNR010000446.1:212764-242688 GCA_958430865.1 Entrophospora sp. SA101
AAAAATAGAAATGATGTAATGATCTACATGTGTAACATGACGTGCAACCGTTGCAATAAATATAGAAAGATGATTGTTAATCGTGATGTAATATTTAGCGCATCACATGACTTCCGTAGTAAGTTCGTTCTAATTGGTTGGTCCACGGTTTACAATCTCACAATATAAAAAAATTAAAAAAGACTGGTACTACAAAACATGCTAGTGGTAATGTTCAACCCTGGAAAATGTCAAATAGTGCATTACGTCATTTAAGGAAATACATTCACCAGGATTCTTCACTTTCAACTAGGACATTGGCCACAAAACTGTCTCAAACAGGTGTGGAGGTATCACATGTTACTGTAGGAAGGCACTTGGCTAATATGGGGTATGAAAAAAATCTTCCTACTGCGACCCCAATGCTTACCACTGCTCATAAACAAAAACCGGTGGAATGGGCAAATAAACATCTCAATGAAAATTGGGAAAGGACTTTGTTTATGGATGAGACTGCCTTTCAGCTCTTCCAAAACACAGTAGAACATTGACATAAGAAAGGAGAACGGCCCATTCGTCACATTCCTAAAGATCATACAAAGATTTTTGCTTGGGGTGGATTTTACAAAAATGGAAAAACAAGTTTATTTTGTTTTTCCCAGATTATGGATGCTCAATTTTATGTGAATATCCTTTGTGACCATATTCCTGAGGTTAAAAAGGTTTTGGGGAGTAGATGGCAGTTCCAGCAAGACAATGACCCAAAACATACAAGTAAACTTGCTAAAGAATTTCTTGCTGAGAATGTGCCACAAGTTATGGACTGGCCTTCTAATAGTCCTGACTTGAATCCAATTTAAAACCTTTGGAGTATTGTTAAGACTAACGTTGAGAAACGGATGCCAAAAGACCAGACTGAATTAAAAAAATTTATGAAGGAGGAATGGGAAAAAATTCCAAATTCCACTCTTAGTAATTTAGTGGATTCTATGAAAAGGCGCTGTGAACTTGTAATTGAAAAAAATGGGGAACACATCCCTTATTAAAAAAAATTATAATAATAAAGAATTTACATTTGTTTTCCAACTTTCATATATTAAAATTACACATGTTTTTGATCATTGGTTGTGAAGTAATGAATAATTTTTTAATTCCGGAATTGAATGTTCCACACTGTATATTAAGATTAAATGACATTTGCAATTTCTTGGGCTTGACAACTTCTAACAATTGAACATCATTGTAAATAATATTAATATTGGGTTATAATGATAATTTATTTTTTACACATTAATAGATAATAAATTTTAGATTCATTATTTACTTAACCTTTAATATTATTTTTGAAATTTGGTTCATGTAATTCTAAAAATAATAATCATATAAATAATCATAAATCAGTTTCTTATAATAAAAGTCAAAATTTCTCCAATACAACTTTCCAAGTAGTTATAAGTGACTTCGTAAGGAATACTTTGGCACAACTGTTACTGTTGAGTTTGCTTTATTCCACTTGATAGTTGGAAGAAAATCTTAAAGTAAATGTGACAAAAGGAAACACTTCTGACCTGGCATAGAATAGCCAATAATTAAGCTAGACTCTTCTTTTAATAGTTGCTAGAAAGTTCTAGTCTGTCTTTATACTTTTTGTTAGGTTGGATAATTGCTTGCAGTGTGAAAAATGTGGAAAAATTTTTTTTTGAAGTTGGTGACAAAATTTTTATGGGAATTGCTATTTCTCACCGGTGGTGATTGTCACCACCTAAGGAATTATACAATTTATGATTAAACCCAACCCTAACTCCGCCCCACGCAAATTTAATTCCTTAGGTGGTGACAATCACCACCAGTGAGAAATAGCAATTCTCAATTAATGGTTATATCAAATGACACTTGATCTGCAATATCCTGCGACTGATATATAAATTAGCCCTATTTGTCATATATAAATTCTCTAATTGTTATCTGATCTGGCACTTAACTATTTTTGTCTAGATGAATATTGTGATCACATTACATTGGTAACACAATTGTGATGTTAAAAACACTATTGATCCCTGAAATCCTTGGTAACACCAATGTTCACTTTGTCTAGTTTTGTTGCAGTATGCCCCATATGATCTTAGTAATGGTATTGTAGCATTAAAAAGGTTAAAAACTCTCAAATTATTTCTGATGAGTTTTTAAATGAGGTAAATAATTTGATATAATTAATTTACAATTAATTAATGGTTTTTAAATGGGGTATACTGCAACAAAACCAGACAAAGCGAACATTGGTATTACCAAGAATTTCAGGGTTCAAAATTTAGTCATTTGTATATAATGTGATTATATACTTAACAGTTTTATAATATCCCATTTACTATCTTAAGTGATATATAGAATTGCCCCTATATAAAAATAGTTAATATGAATCTAATTTACATTAGGTCTACCATGGAACTATACATGAAGTCGAAATTAAAACCCCAAAGTCGAAATTTTTTGACTTGAGGCAACTATATAGTAAAAATCAGTTTCGACCTTATTTTGACCCTATTTTGACCAGATCTGCAAATAGTCAAAATAGTTTCGACTTCATGTATACATGGAACCCAACAATTATATTGTTGGCTCAGTCTAAAGACCTCCTATTTCTGCATCACATGGCCAAATTTCAAAAATAGCAATTTTTGTAATTCGTTTTTAAAATTTTCGAAAATAAGACTTCACATGATTTTGGGTTTAAAAATTATTTCGTACTGCCAAATTTAGATATGATGGTCATGTGCTAGTCGAAATTTAGAAATTATTTTGTGTTTGGTTTAAATTTAGTAATGATCCTAGCGGCCAAATTCCTCGTGAACATAGTAAAGTACATGTTCTAAAAAAGAATAGAACTCTACAACAAATAATTTTTTCGAAAATATCTCATTATTACATTAAAACTAAAGACCTATTCTATCAACTAATAATTCTATTTTTTTAAAAGATAGGACAGAAAGTGACTTCTATACTTTAAAAATTTAGGAGGTCTTTAGACCAAGCCAACTATAGCACCATTAGAAGTATTTTGAAGAAAGAACAAGGTGAAAAAATTGCTCCGTATGTTTTTAAAATAAATGACAGACACTAGAAACTTGTCTAAAAAAAGAAAGAATTACCTATGAAATTTACCAAGAAAAAAAAAATCATAACCAGTAAAAGAACTTTATTCCAAAACCATGAAGAATTTAGAAAAAAAAAAACAAATGTAAATAATAAATGTATATATAATTATAATAGTAATGGCGTAAATTTCCGAAGTGATAACTAATTAAATTTCCAGGATGTTAACTAATTAAATTCCTGAGTAATTATTAATTATAATTATAATCAAAAAAGAAGGGATTTGAAAAAGAAAGAGTTAAATAACCAATAATTGCATTACATTTGTGTATTATAATTCCTGTGTGAAAAAAAAACATTAGCCAATAAAATTTATAAAAATTGTTGCAAGTTTTTCAATTATATTTTATTTCTCTTGTGAATGTTAATAAATTTAGTATTTTCCAACTAAAAAGGGATGAAATTTGGGTATTATATTCGCCCACTTTATCATTGTTCATTGTTAATAAAAAATAGAGGCACTGCAAACAGTCTCCAAAGGGCTTCTGATAAAAGAGATTCGATTTTTTTGCTACTAATTTTGCCATGTTGAAAATTTTAGATTTTTAAAAACGTAGGAAAAAAGTAGAAAAACACAATAAAACAGAATCACTATAAAGTGATAAATAACAATAAATTTGATATATTGCCTTTTTAAACGGTTTTTGCATTTCTTTTTCTGATTTCATTTAGGTATTTCGAAATCTGGAATAATGGATTTCTGGAAAATAGAAAACGTAAAAGCGAATTGATTCATGTACAGTCTGGCCTCCATAAGTGCACCCTCCATAAGTGCATGCTATGTCTTGGTCCTAACCTTGGGACTTAGAGATAAATGCACACCCTCTATGCACGGCAATTTTCCAGTCACATTCATCCCTCTATAAACGCATGCCCGTGACTTTCATGTGAATTTAAAAGGATCTTTGATTGATTATGCGTTGTTGTTTAAACAAGGTTGTTTTTATTGTTCTTTGTTTTTGAGTTCTATAAATTACTTTCATTAATAAGGAGAAATGCAGTTAAGGATATACAGATAAGGCAAATAAGGAATTTGTTGAATTGTTTATTATTTAATAAATTTCATTTTTGAATTTTAATGTCATGTGCAACCAATCAAATGTTTTTGTTCTATAAAATGCATTTTTGAGGTAATTAATCGGAATTTGGTAATCAGATCATCGCGGACTTTCTATATCATAAATCATCATCGATTTATAATGACAATAATCTTGTAATAACTAACTTTAACCTATAAATCAATAAAAAAGAAGTCTTAAATAACATAGAACTCTTCAAATGTCAGAAGAATATTATCACGGTTATACGTGTAAGTTCTAATTGTACAGTGGTTCAACTTACCCAACATTTTCTTTTGGCTATTTACTAACCAAACATCTCTTTAGCTATTTGTTCTTATATAAGAAAGCGTAATGAGCATTGTTCATTTAGAGAGTTCATAGATCTATACCAGGAAATGATTATAGAATCTCCACCCGATACTGATAACTGGTGCAGCTTAGAAGTGGCATGGAAAACAAGATTCTTAAGAAATATAAAAGATATTATTCCTGAAAAATACAATAATATATATGAAAAGGTCTGTATTCTCTTTTTTTTCTAAAAATATAAACAAAGGGAGCTCTTGGTCAGTGATCGGCTGCCCCAAGTGATGGCGGTTGCGCTCTGGGTCAATTATCATGTTGACTTTGTAGTATCTAATTATCATGTTAGGCGCCACTATTGCGACTTGCTTTTTTCTTTGGCTTTGTGGTATTCACGAAAGCATTTTTATTAATTATTTATTTTTTCCATAGGTGAAATCAGAAACTTTAAATAGGTCTTTAATGAATTATTGGCAAAATATTATCAATGAAAAAGAACGAGTAAGTCAAGATTGATCACAATTTTATTTCACTTGCTTGCTTTCTTATCATTATATTTAATCGTTCATTATGTTATGTAGATTTCTGTAATAAATACTCATATATCTGGTAGCTTAAAGATATTGGACATAACGGCTAAACATAACACAGACGTAATTATTTCAAAAGTCTCGTATGAAGATCAATTACGAAAAAGGGTGAGTTTCTCAATTCTAAGAAAGTATCATAAATAAATTTACTAAATATATTGCATATAAACATAATTTTATTACCAAATGGAAAAAAGAGTCTTGATAATGCTGGTAATAATGACGTTGCAGATACTACTACCCATTATGGAAAGCATCCCTCGAAATTGATGACTGATGTTCTTTCAACTGATTCTAAAAGAACCAAGGTGAATGGATTGGTAATGCAAATGATGAGGAATTACTATTAAAACCAAGAATTAAGTTCATAACTGAACGGTAATTTTATGTGAAAATACAATTCGAAGATAATGTTTAGCACACAAAAATATCAACTCAAATTTTCCTATGTGTATAGGTAGAAACTGATGAAAGCGAAGGTCATAACTCAGAAGAGATTGAGATGGAAGTTATTGAGATGGTGCAAGATTCGAAGGAAATTGAAGATCTCTCTCAGGTATTGTGTCTTTTATGACCTTCTTTTATATAATGTTTAGGATGAAGTAGAAATTCGCAATAAGTTGCTCGATATCTTGGTTGAATTCCAAAATCAAGAAAAAAAATTGGGCGCAAATTACATGAGTTCAGCATGTCTTAATGGCATACTAGATCTTTCTGACGAAGAAGTGTATAAGATAGTTAAAAAGATCCTTAATATAGATCAACTCAATTGGCTTGAAAAAGTAATTGCGAAGAAAAATTGGAAACAAACCTCCGAATTTGTACAATACATTGAACAATTTACTGAGGATGCATGTACCCGAGCTAAAATTCCAACTCTAGTTCGCAAGTCCTATGTTCTTGGAAGATTCAATCCTTGTTACTATGAAGCACTTGATATAGCCCAGCAAATTCTAACACATTTGTAAATATTTTTTTATATCAACATTAACCAATTTTTCATACTATTATATACTTATTTTCCATAAATAGTTCAGTCCGACTTGAAGCTCCAATGAGAGTCGAATATAAAGGCCTCAATCTAGTGTACATCTTAAATAGACTATTTAGGATGCATCAAGATGAATTGGATGTTGCATGGCAAATATCAATTTTAAAATTCTGTAAAGTTATTTTTACTGGTAAGAAGAAAAAATATCAAATCCTGCTACTACTGATTTTTGAATACTAGTTACATATAAGTAAGGATCTCAACAAAATATTGATTATTTTTTTTTGGTTTATTATGATATCCATGTATTCGTCTTTTTGATTCTTCGCCTCTCCTCTTCTGCATTTAATCCTAAGATGATGTGGTCAAAGTTTTCCCGAGTTTGCAGTCCTTTAAGAATTCATCCATCTATACAAGCATAGAAAAAACAAGAATAATATTAATATGAATATAGAAAAACAATATTCTGGATCACTTGATATACATTAAATCAGGTGATAATAATGTACATCATAATAAAAATTAAGTACACCATGAAAATATCATAATTTTACCAATATAACATTGGAAATTAATATGGCTTTTATCCATTCTGGCATGCCATATCAGCCTGCTTACCCATCTAGAGATATGACTAAATAAATAGATAATAATAGGTGTTTGCATTATATATTAATTAATAATTACCTTCCTTTCATCTGCTTAATTAATTTCTAGGTTATTGATTTTATTTCCTTCAATATTCCAACCATACAATCCATCAATCAATACATAGCCATATGGAGAAACGGATATATGCATTTGGTGACGTTTTAGGTTCTTTAGGATCTCTTCTATTTTTTTAGCCTCTATCCTAGCATATTAATGTTGTTCTTTTTCTATTAGTAGTAGGAGTGATGGTTGATGATGATATATTAAAAAAAAAAGTAGTAAAATATATTGTTATTTATTTGAATTTTCTGATTTTCTAAATTTCTAAATCAATTGAAAATAAAATATTGAAAATTCTTTGAGAATAGAATGTGGTAAAATGTAATAAAACTTTTTTTTTTAATAATGATATTTTTTTAAAATCATCATAAACAAATAAATAAAAATTTATAACGTTTGATTTACCATGATTAACCATTTACTTGAACATTTTTTTAATATTTCAGTAAAAACTTTTCATGGACATTATTTAATTAGTTGCTTATTAATGAAAATAAAATAACAAGATGGAGGAAGAGTAAGAAAGAAGAACAGAGTTATAATAATAAAATTACATATTTGATAATCATTCAACTCTTCAAATAATATTCTTTGACCTTCAATATTGACTAAATCCATTAGTTACAATAAGAACTATGCAACATTTATAAAATTTTTATTTTGGAAGATCATTAGATTTCAGATTTATTGGTTGACTGATACACCTGACTTCTTTTCATTGAAAATCAATCCGTGGTTCATCATTCATGGCACCCATATTCCAAGACTGTTATTGTGCTCTTTTAGAAAACTTTTCATTTTACTCGTTTAAAAACTATAAAAACTTGCCTGGAATACACCCCGAAGCTCGTGAGGAGTAGTAATGGCCATACAATCTTATAAACATTTTTTTAAGTGGTGGCAGTTACTTTAATGCAACTTTTTGTAACACTTTGAAACTTTTTTCATGATAAAATTTATTTTAGCAATGATGCTACTACCATTTTTTCAAAAAGCTAGTTGGTTATAAAGTGTTAAAAATTATATCTAATTTTTCACTTTCTATGAAAACATAGAATCCCATATATACTAATACTCCTCAGATCTATCCATTAAACAATAATTACGATGATTATCGTAAAGTTGTTGAGTGCACTTTCTGAATGCTTGATCGTTCGTTTCTTGAGGCACTTGTTCCAATTCGATGACCGTTGTTCTTCGTTCTTGTAGACTCGGTATCTTTTGATTTGAACTCTAAATTTTTGTTAACGGATTTTCTTTATCAAAAAAATGTAAGCAGTTGGTGATGTTGTTATTTAACATATTTATAATTCGTACTCTTAAATTATCCAAGTAAAAAAAGGATATACTAATTGAACTTTAAAGAACCATTTTTGAAAGGGAAAATAAAAAAATGAAATAAGATAATGAAAAAGATAAAAGATACATTAAAATAAAATAAAATTATAATCGAAGTCGTAAGGTTCCTTAAAAAAAAAAAATGTTTGCAAAACCTAACAATATATTGAACATAGTTTAAATGTCATATTTAATAGAACTATTCTTCCCGCCAATACACTAAATATTCTATATATCTTTCGGAAAAATCCTACTGACATCGATTTTTTAAAAAACCTCCAGATGCAATTCTAATGAATTTCTATCGCATCATGTTCGTTATATTTAGGAAGTCGATTCGACCTTGCTTTTTCAAAAGAAACGATTTAAATGATTATAAATTCTTTTCTTTTATCTCGGATTTCAAGGATTAATTTATTTTTTAAAAATTTAATTTATAAGAATACACCAATAACAAAAAATATATACAAATAATAACGACATCAACTATCATAAAATTTTGGATAAATTTGTGAACAGGATGAGATGGAAATAGGTCTTGGTTTATTTCAATGAGAAGTCATATTATTCTAATATTTCGGTTTATTCGTAAATATCATATGTAATTCTTTCTTAATAGCCTTAGTATCAGCCATTTAAAAACATATAGGATTTGTAGATGTTTCTGATGGCTCTATAATTCTTAGGGTTCAAATTAATATTTTTATATAGAATAGTCTAGACCAATAGCCATAACAAAAGTAAAAGGGGAAGCTCCCAGTAATTATTTCTCAATTTTCCATAAAGAGTCATATAAATCATGCATATTTATTAGATATGGTTGAGAGAAAGAAGTCTTATAAAAAAAATTAATGACAAAGTATAAAGGTAGGCGGACGAATGGATGAGAATATGAAAATTCATGTTTGAATTAGCAGAGAAAATAATATAGGTGGCTCTTATAGTCCCAAGAGTCATAGCTAAATTAAGAAAAGTCTGAATGCTCAAAAATGCTAGCCAGGATAAATAAAAAAAGCAAAACCAATTGAAATTAAGCCAGATAAAAAAGTCAAGACCAGGAATAAGTTTGGCGTGAGTTTATCTATAAAAATTTTGAATTCTTGATTTTAATTGGTTAATTGTTTCTAGTATGTGAATGCTTTGATTTCTTCGGGCAATATTAATATTAATATGATTGTCGTAAAAAAAAAATTTTTTTTCCAATATATAAATAGAACATGATAGTGATGATTCTTAAAAATAAATAAAAAAATTTTTTTAATGATTAAATTATTATTATATATATTAAAAAGAAAATCGACAAAATGTATTTCTACGCAGTTATTGTTACAATATTATTATTACAATGAGGAATAATAATCATTTTACAAATTATATGAAACAAAACTATTCAAATTTTACTTTAACACGAAAAATTATTGGACAAATAAAATATAAAGGACATCCAGGAATATCATCATCATCATCATCATCATCATCATCATCATCACAAAAAAATCTAGAATTAAATACCTTAAAGGAGTTTATTGAGAGACTCTCAAGAGCAAATCATGTAAAAGAAAAAAGGCTCATCTGTAACGAGTATTCCAATTGCCTACCGATTCTTTATAGGATCTATGGACCTGCAAGATTTAACGTTACATCTAAAAGCATCAGAAGTTTCATGGAAGAAAAATCACCAGATTTTTTTCTAAAACCAAATGAAAAATTTCAAAATATCAAAACTTATCAAGATGTTATCAGTCTTTTAGATGCTTTAAATGAAAGAGAGATAACCGGATCAAGGGCTATTTTTGCAATTTGCCATTTTCTCCACAAGGTTTGTAAAGAGCAAGAAAACAAAGATTTGATGTTCAAGATAATAGACAAAAATCTTAAAGTAGGATTGAATAAAACTATTCTGAATAGACTTTTTTTGGAAGAAGAATTTATCACGTTTCAAGTTGCATTACCTCAAGCAAGGAACATTCAAAATTTAAAAAAAATATTTAAAGATGAAATTGATTGGTACGCATCAAAGAGTTTGGATGGTATAAGATGTATAACTAAAATATCATCAAATGGAAAATCCGTGATTTCTTATTCAAAAAATGGAAAACCATTTGATAATTTAGGTCAGGTTGAAGAAGCGGTCAAGAATCTTTATGAAAAAAATAAAAAATATTTTTCTACTGATGAATGGTCTGATGGAATAGTATTAGATGGTGAACTATCAGATAGATGTAACATTAACAATACTAATAATGGTGATGTTGGGGATGCTGATGAATTACAATTTAAAGATGTGAAATATTTCATTTTTGATTGTTTGACTAAAAAAGAATTTTTAGATAGGAAAGGTTATAGATCTTTTGGGGAAAGATATGAATTTACAAAGAAACTATTTTGCAAAGCAAAGAAAAACAAAGAATTTGAAAAAATTAGTTTAGTTGATCAACATAAAATCAAGAATGAAAATGTATTAGAGAAATTTATAGAAGAGGGGATTAATGAAGGTTGCGAAAGCATTATTCTTCGTAAAGATGTAGGTTATGAAGGTAGAAGGAGGTAAATACATGAAAATACAAATATATTATTAGATATTATATACTTGATGATAATATAATTTTAATTTGTTACGTTTTTATAAAAGTAATTCACATCTTAGATTCAAACCATCTCGAGAAATTGAAGCGATAGTAGAAGATGTGAAACTCGGTAAAATGGTAATTCCAATTGAAAATAACAGGTCAGAAGATGGAGTAACGTTTTCTAGTGTTATAGTCAATTATAGAGGTAAGGAATGCATTTATAAAAATAGAATTATTTTTTTCTGATAAAGAAATTATGATAATAATAATGATTACTATCAAAAATTAGATAATCTTACAAGTGTAAATTTAGGTTTTACTAATGAACAAAAAATTTATTACAAAGAGAATCCTGGTTCGATTAAAGGGAAAAAAGTGACAATAAAATATTTTGAAGACTCAAATAAAAAAAACAAAACTTTGAGATTCCCAAGTATAAAAAAGATATGGAAAGAAGGTTATTTATTAATTTGTTTTATTTATTCTATTATTATTATTTATATTGTTAAATGTTAATTATTAATAAATATCTACGATCTTAGATTTATTTTTATCCAAATAACTTGTTACGATGCTTAATCTTTTTTTAATAATAAAAATAATAAGGGATTAGTATTGGAAGGATTATTATTTTATTAATAAATATTATAATCTTGGCTTTATTTTTATCCCAATAACTTGTTATGATGTTTAATCTCTTTTTAATAATAAAAAATAATAAGGGATTAGTATTGTAAGGATTATTATTTTATTAATAAATATTTATAATCTTGGCTTTATTTTTATCCCAATAACTTGTTATTAATGTTTTGTTATTTTTCAATCTCTTCTTTGACAATAAAAATAATAAGGAATTAGTATCATTAGTATAATATATAACATATAATTGCTCTCTATTATTATTTACGACGTGACGTGATAAGTTCCTTGGTCCATTACTTAAGATTCGATATCATATATTGTATATTATTATTGATCGTATATAATAATATGTATAATTTATTATTAGCAATCATCAATTCTTTCCCCCTCAAAACATGCATACATTTATTTATAATTTTTTTAAAAAAAAAATAATAAAAGGCGCTGCTATCGCTAATATACTTTTTCGCTCAAAATATGAAGATATGATTCGTGGCAAACTTGTTATTTGCGATAACTCGAAAACTTCCGTATATTTTATAATAATAATGCTATTGTTTCCATTTATTCCTTTTTTTTTTTTTGACGGTTAAAAATTATTTAATTATCGTTAAGCCATCAAAAAGTATGTTTTGAATTCCTTATAATCTCATTACAACAATAATCTTCGATTGAGGAGGATGTTTCTTCTTCCCCAAATGGTAAAATAGTGTTGTTTAGATTATTTACACTACATAAATAAATAATGCAAAAAAAAAAAAAAAAATACTTGAGGAAGAATGTTTTTTGTACTACAACTACAAAACTCGAGGGAATTGAATGATGAGGCGGTGACATTTTTAAAATTATTCGAAATACAAGCGTGGGCAGTGACATACATACAATTTAATCTTCCATATGATAATTGGAATAAACAATCCAAAAGTATAAACTCATGCTGAGCTTTATTTTCCCAGTTATCTAGATTCAATTTGTTCGCCCGTTTAGTCAATTCAGGTTTTTCTTTGCCTTTCCAATTCTTCAAACTTTATTCTAAAGTTCCTGAATAGCATTTTCACTTTGGGGTTAATTGCTGTATTGCTATTATTATCTATTCAATTACAGAATTGCGGACAATTGCGGAGAGTTGCGATTAAATATTGCAATTTCGAGTCCACAGATCTTTTCTATAATAGTCGCCAATAACAACTGTGGCAACTCCGCAAAAAAAATTTTTTTTTTAAAAAAAAAGCTTAAAAATCTTGTTTCAGCCAAAACTCACCTATTGGTTCTCCAACTTTTATTTGCTGTAGCGAAAATCTCTTTATAGTGAACATATTATATAAAATTTAATAGGCTCACTGTAACGAGAGTTTTTTTTTTAATAAACAATATTTATAAACAATATATATATATATATATATATATTATAATCAATACAATATTTTCAAGGAGTATTGTTTTATATGATAGCGATTTGAATTTTGACAATCAACCATCTGATCCATTATATTCATCTTGTGTCAATCCTTTTGATTTCAACGTGTCTCCAGGAATTGAAGATAAAGCTTGCCGCATCCATAAAATATAAGGCAGCTTCAACTCCTCCTCTCTCTCGTTTTTGATTAATTTTTAGATAGCAATTTGAAACTAATGATTTTGATACTTGAAATTGTTAACAATACAATATTCAAATGGACTACTATATTTCTCCATTTACTGTATGTATTTATAAACAGTTTTTATCATTTAGATTTAGTGACCCTGTGATCATGATCATGTGATTTTCACTATAACTAATCATTGTGTCACAACAAAGAGATCAAGTTGTTCGTTATAACGAGCAAAATTTATTATTGGACATTTAAAAAAGTTTTCCTGTAAGCCATTTATCCCCACGATAACGAAATAGGCCTTTAATGTATATATTTTTTATTTTTTATTTGACTATTCTTATAAAAGTATCAATCTACATACAAGATGCTAATTCATTTACTTAAACTGAAACTTTTGGGATTGTTTGTTTGGGTCACGCCATAATCAAATGGCGTTTACTTAATATTTTTATTTTTCCCCCGTTATACCAGTATTTTTAAATTTAGAGGTCTAACGAAATCCAGCAAAGTATTTTCTGTGTTTTTCTTCTTGAATTGAAGTCACATCAATCTCGCAAAGTGTGATTAAATAAAAGTGCAGGTCAAATACCCTCCCTCTCTATAACTAACTGCTGATTTCCTTGAATCTAACTAAACCCAAACGAGTATAATCGTCTAGGAGAAAACAACAATTGTTAATCAGTCAGTATCTTTTGATGCTTGCTTATCTTAGTTTTCAAAATATATATTAAAAAATATTAATTTACGATAAATATGGAATTGTCATTTACACACCAATAAAACTTTTAATATCATTTGAAATTTTGGAAATAAGTTTACTATGTGTCATCTATTATTATACATATTATCTAGAAATAGAATCTGCCTTCCTAGCAAAAGAAAAAATCTGTACCAATTTGATATATTATAATTATTCTTTCAATAAGTTTTCTGTATATTTTGATAAGTCAAAAACATTCGACCACTTTCTTTTTGTTTCCTATGACTCTCTGTAGCAAAAGTAACACTACATGCAATAAAATAAATGGATTTTCTTATTTTCTATCCATGCCATTAACTTGCATCTGTATATTTAACAATTTGCTTTGCATCCATCATATCTTCACTATCAAACCCGCAAAAACAAGGATTGTTACAATACCATATATTAAAATTTTGATCTTCGTTATTCCCATCTCTCTTTTGCGCTTTTGGCTTATTTTCTAAAGTTTCTTGTAGGTTAGATTTCAATAAGCAGACAATATGAAAGCAGGACAACAACATTTGTAACATTTTCGTTTACCTCCATAGCACTATGTATTTGCATTATGTTCTGAGCACCATCTTTGTTAAAGACATCTCTTTTAGTTTCACAGACCAATTGTTCAAGATGAACAGAACATTCAATGGAACAAAAACCACGGCTTCCATCAAGCCAGTCTTTTGACTGCAGTCATATATAAAAGCAGAAAAATATTTATTTTACCTTGAATTAGACAGTGGATAACGTACAACCAGAGTACTTGCAGTGGTTAGTTGTGTTCAAATTCGTAACAAGAACATCCATCTTTTTGAGAGGATTGATTGATTCTTGCTGGTAAGAATTTTGGTTCGATGTTTTCAAGGATGGCAAAGTTTACGTGCAAGATCGCCCAAATCAAGTGGTGAAGTGTTCCGTTTGACAAGGATCCAAAGAGTTAAATTCTCAGAAATAATGACATTGATGAGATTTTTTTTAAAAAGCAAAGGTGGTGGTGATGCCATGCAACAAATTAAAAATATGTACAGTCAACCCCCTCTAAGTGCACCCTCTCTAAATGCACGCCATGTCTCATTCCCAAACTTATAAAATTACCCCCTCTAAATGCACACCCTCTCTAAATGCACGTTCATGAAAAACAGTGATATGTTCCCAAGTAGGGGGTGCACTTAGAGGAGGTTGACTGTATTACTGCTACTGGACAGCCAATTAGAAGGCAGTCAATATATGATATGATTTACTTGATAATTTTTTTCTGCTTAAAAATATTTACTGCCGATCGTTCATCGCCCCTTTTTTTTTCTCAAAATTTTGTACTTTGGGATTATTTGTTGATATTGATTTTCCGTTTATGTACTTATTTCTTTAGTCGAAAACTTCTTTTACTGATTTTCTTTCAGTTTAAAGTAAAATTTTCCATGGACGGGAATTCCTTCTTGAAATTGCCAAGTTTGTGTTGATTGTTATATATATTGTTAATATTGTTTTATTATTGTCATCGTTTCTGGTTTAGTTCTTTCGATCATTTTGGTAAGAATTTATCCTCCTTTGGTTTCTCTTTTCTCTCAGTAAAAGATGAGACCCTTTAGAATTCCTTTTTAGATTTCTATTTCTTTTGATCACCGAATGTCCAACCTTCATTTTAAACTTTTCCTTTCTTTGGTTCCGAGTTTTGTTTAATTATCCATCTTCTTTTCCTCGATCTCTACTAGTTTATCGAAATCAAACGGTGATTTGGTAGGTTTCTATAATATTTTCGTGATCCTGAAACATTTCCTGTTTTTTACTCATCATCATAATAAAAGTTAATTCGTTAGAAGGAATTAATTATTGTTGATCATCCATTACCCTTTATAGCTAACTTATTTTGGTGATTAAGCTTATCATTTATGAATTTTAAAGACTCGCTATTTTTTTTTACTATACACTGTCTAACTTTTATATTTCAATATACTAATTTTGAGTCAAAAATTCTTTGTAAAGCAGATGAGCAAATTAATGGAAGAAAAAGACTGAAAATGTTGGAATAAATACAATATTTCAATTATAACAACAACCCTCAAAAATAGATATTCCTGCCAGAGATGAATAAGCGAGTGAAAATACACGTTAACTTTCTTGTAAAGTAGGTAAGAACGTAGTGTAGTCAGTCTTTTCTGAGCGATGCGAGGTTTTGACATTGTGGTGGCATTAATGATAACTAGTAAAATAATAATGATATTGTTTTTTTTTTAATAAACCAACCACGCATAGTCTTGATATTAAATGAAACCATATTTAACAGAGACGATGTTTACTATTACGAAAAAGGTTGTCCGCAGAACTCTGAACAATTAATTAATGTACACGTACGTTATACAAACAAAGAAAAAGAACCTTTGGTATCGTGCGTGACCAACGATGAAAGATGATACAAACATAGAAATTCAAAGAATCTTTTTTATTGGTCTAAACACACTATTACAATTACGATTCTTTGAACACAACCGCCAAGATTATTTGTGGCGTCGTGTGCTGCTGTATATATTTTCTTTCAATGAAATGAATGAGATATATATTTGCTGTTATATATATATGGATATATATATGAGTTATAATCTACTTTATATTTTACAAAATAGTAATCAATACAAAGACTTTAGATGTTTGTGTTTGGAAGCACCTACGAATATAGAAACATTAAAGATAAAGAATTAATTGTCTATATTATTTTTCAGGACAAATATATATAAAATACTATTTTATATAATTATGATTGATATATTTACTCTGTTTTAATAATCTCGATTCATTTTTTCATAAATAATAATCTTGCACCAATCAATTCTCGCGCAATTATGTATTCCTGTTTCATAGTTAAATGTGGTGGTGATAAAAATGAATAATCACATATTAATATTTGGGTGTGTGGTGAATAGAGAAAATGAATATGGATATATGTGTGTGGTGGAATGATTACGATAGAAAAACGAATATTAGGAAGAACAATTTGATCGATTTGATGATATATTAATGATATTAATTAAGCCAGCAGCAAGTGTGTGGGAGAAAGAAATATGCCAATTTGAGTAATAATACCACGCTAGTATCATTATTATTATTTTGGGAGATCTAATGATTATGCAAAAATGGATTTGTTTGTAAAATATAATCGGAGTTAGATTAAATTTTGAATGGATTTTTGTTTACCCGCATTTATATTGTATTTTCCCAATAATTAATTAATCCATTTTATTTATTATTTGTTTTTCAAAAAAAATTTGTGCATCAATATTTATATATTTTAAAAATCTTGAATGCATTAAAAATAAATAAATAAATAAAACAAAAACGTACGCTAAATCATATACTATAATATTTATATATAATTTCTATTTATCTCCTTCATGAAAAAAAAACAACAATGAACGGAGTTTCTTGAGTGTGTGTGTGTGTCTCTTGGCGTGGATAAACATTTTGTGTGTCTCTCTTGGCGTGGATAAACATTTTTCATTCATTTGACCAAACATTACATTAATATTAAATTTTTGCACATATACACTCCCCTACCATAAATATCCGACAACCTGATGATCATTTTAAATTATCGGAAATGTTACGCTTTATGCAGTTCAAAATTTTATTAATCAAACAAGAACTGGTGCATTAAGTAAACATGTTTTTAAAGTTAATATGCATATAAACTTAAAGTCTCGTCGAGTTTGCATTATTAATGAATTTAAAGATGAAAACTTTAGACAAAAAATTCCGTGATTTTTATGAAAATTTTGAGCTTGGTAAAAAAAACCTTCAAAACTCCGTTGAACCATGGATTACATCGTTAAGTAAGTCAATTTAAAATATCTTGAATCATATATGGTTAAAATTTGAGAAAATTTGATCAAGTATAGACAACAAAACGTAAAGCCTTAAAATTTTGCATTTTGTCAACTTTATTAAGTGTTTTATATTAATTATAATAAAATTACGGGTACTTTTTTAAACCCTTTTCACGAACTAATTTATGCCAACACCATATTGTAGATATATGTGATCTGTTACGTTGAACACATTTGATTAATGAATAATATACATATTAACAATGAAGAAATTTGACCTTTATTACAACATGTAATGATTCCGATTGAAAATTTGCTTTTTTGGAACTATTTGTTAAATGTTTCCATTAATACCATACCGAATCTTTCAAAGCTTTTGTAATTTATATATCATGTACAAGTCTACATAAGTAAAGTAAAAAAAGGTTTTATTTAAGAAAACGTTACTTTTATAGTAAGGACATTTCATTTGAAGTTACACAACACAAGTGGTCGGATATTTATGGTATATAGGTATATCCATTCCTGAAACAATAAATTACCCTATACACACGTTCTGCAAAAACCGAACAATATATTTAATTTGGTTAGTCGTGAAATGAAATGAAATGAAATCTTTAAAGAGGAAATATTCAAAAAACCTTTGTTCAAAGGTGATGATTAAAACAGCTTTACAAAAATTTTTTTTTTGGGAAAACCCCAACAGACTTGTGAGACGCACTCTTGTTGAACACCAATATGATAATCAAGATAAAAAAAATAAAGTTGTGGATGCAATGCAACAGCAGATACAAAATCTTTTAGATAAGCTCTTAGTTAAACTGCAAGGAGTCTGCTGCTGCCTCTTTGCCTGTTTCATCATCCTGTTTCAACATCAGGACGTAAAAACGGCAAATTTTTTGAGGAGAGGAAAATCTAGATCTTTGTTTATTTATTTATTCTTTCTTTATCAAGGAGTAAGTTATGCTTATGCTACACAACTTTTAAATGTGTACAGGGTGTGTGCCTTATCTAGTATTCACTTTTATAGAAAATATATAATTTTTTTTGAGCATTTAAGCAGAAAATGAAAGGATATTAGAGAGACTTTATATATATGTTTGCCATTTTTGCTTTACTCTCTATTTAGTTGAGTCATTTTGAAAAAAAAAAATTAGCAGCCTTGCTAGTGAAATTATTTCTTTAAAAGAGGAGGCTATGAAAAAAAAAAATGTAAACTAACTTGTTTTAGCATAAAGACAATCTCTCCCACATTTGGTCTTCAACACTAAGCCTTATCATCGCAAAAGAGAAAGCAAAGCAAGTGATTCAACAATGACATTTTATCACTTCTCAGTATAAGTGATGATGATGTATCACCACCATTCGAGGAAGTCCCGTTAGATTTAACAAATATAGTAGGTTCTCCGTAAAAAAAATTTTTAATGCATTACTATTTTGGGTTATTCAGATGATGATCTCGGTCAAATGTCAGAGAATTTAGGTAACATCTTTTTTTTTTTTAATTAAATAATATTTATTTTTAAATGAAAAAAAAAAAAAAAAAAAAAATTATAATTTTAATTTGATCAAGATTTATTATTATGATCATTCGCATATAACGATTTTATCAAAGTTGCATAATCACCCAACCACACACACAAGGGTGTATACAACATGTGACCTTCATACAAACAATTGAATACATTTTTTTATTAGATGACACTCTCTCATTCATACACACACACTCCCCTCCACTCACTCTCGTACTTTTTCTCTATGATCATTCTTTCTACAATCAATATACCAATCAGTCAATACACATAACATGCATTCATAATATGCATAACAAAAAAAAAAGACGATTAATAACGAACGGACCAATATGTTAATTAGTTAGTCATGTTATCAAGTAAACGAATCTCTTCATTCACTATTCATAATGTTGTAATTGGTGATGAGTTAATAATAGTAATTATTAGTAATAGTTATAATTATGGTAATTTAATAGTAGTAATAATAGTAATAATAATAATAGTAATAATAACGAACAGGTTAATTTGTATGAGCCAATATTATTTTGAGTGTCCCAATAACGGGTTATTATTTTTATTCCATCAAATCTAATAATATGCAATGAAATGATGATTATTATTATCAGTTGGTGTTGTTCTCTTATTATGTAAAACAAATTTTTTTGGTAAATTTTTTGGTAAATAAGTTAATGGTAAAGAAAATTCGAGAACATTCAAAAAAAATAAAGTTGGCACATGTCAAATTTATAAAAATCGACAAGATTGATTTAGTCTGTTGTAATATGGTGTGGCTTTAGATGAATAAATTAGTTAGCTGAACAAGTCTATTTTTCATTATAGACATTATCATTATTGTCATTGTTTTAGTTTAGTGGAATTAAAAAAAGTCTATAAATATAAATTTATTTCCATTAAAGATTTAAAAGAAGCAATTGATTAATAAAGGCAATAATAATAATTTCATAATATTCATATGAAAATTAACTTTTTGAAAAAAATCAAAATAAAAAATAAAAAGAATGTGATTACACATTGATATATTTGATAATGATAACAAAAACTACCCGAATTGACAGATCGATTACAAGTTTAATAACAATAATTTTCTGTGTTTTTTTATATTCTGGGATGACGACAATAATAATAATAATAATAATAATATAATAATTAATAGTAATAATAATAATAATGACAATAATGATGATAGTAATAATAATAAAGAATTTCCTTATTCTTTTTTTCCTAATTGAAATAACAAACAACAACGTCAAAACATCATCATCATATTTTATAATTGTTTCTCATCCTTCGCCTCAAAGATGCGGGCGTGGGCGCAAAGCTTACAAATGTAGATATAGGTATATAGATATAGGTATGAGAATGTGAATATGCGTGTATGGGATATAAATGTCAAATTTGTTTTTCTCACAATCACCATTTAAGAATGTAAAAAACACGTTAAGCCCATATTTATGTATAACATTATAATAAAAAAAATGACACCCACCACACACACATATGCTTGCTTGTTCTTTTACCTTTTTCGTATACTGTTTACAAAAAATCGTCATAATCCACAATGGTTGCTTTTGTCATTAACATTTTTTATTATTATTAAAAACATTATTTCATACACTCTTCTACTTACATTTATTTACCTACGTTTACTTACATCATTAATAGAGAAACAATCATCTAATTAATAATTACAAGCAATTATTATTTAAAAAATTTTCCGATAGAGACTTCAAAAGTTATATTTTAATTAAAATACCAAAATTAGGATTAGTTTAGAAAATAATTTTTTTTCAATAAACACTAAACCATATAAATTTGTTTATTTCGGAAAAACACAAAATTTTAAATTTTTAAACTTATATACATCTGTGAGTATGGTCCAATTCACATCTTATAAATCTAGTTAGTATCTGAAAATCTCATTAAATTATTTTATATTACGTAATAATATATAATTAATATTAAACTAGTAGCTAATTTAACTTTTAACCTATCGCTCAACAACCTATTTATTATTACAACCATCATTAATGACAATTTTGTAATTATTGTAATTATTGTAAAACCATAGAAAGAAAATAAAAAAATATTACAAATTTAATTATTATTAATTATTTTTTAATTTTCCATTTTTCACTCACTATACACCACCATTATCGTCAACATTTTCTTATCACACCTTCTACGCTTCTTCTTCCAGAAGTAATAATAATAATAAAAAACGAGTCCATATGTATATAGTTTTATGTACTCCATAAAAGATAAATAAATATGTAATATATAATGGAATAATCACATGCTTCGCAGGGACCATACATTAACATTAACACCTTCATTTGCCTCTCTCTCTCTCTTAAAATAATAATAATTAATAAGAAAATACATATTTCACATTGCATTGACCAAAAGAGAAATAGATTCCCGATCCTTCCAACAAACAAAAAATTTTAAAATAAAATAAGGAAACTTAGATATATAATATGTCAAACAAACATCGCCGCGCTGCGCTGCGTTTTGCCTTATTATCTTTATAATCGTCGTCATCAAATCAATCAAAGACTTGCCAAATAAAGTCAACTAATAAACCGAATGGGAAAATCGACTAAGCTTAAAAAATCAACTTTGACATGTTTATGGGAAAAAGTTTTTTTTTTTCTTGATAAAATCTTGTTATAAAAAAATAGAATGTTTGAAACTTTAATTCCGCCAAAAAAAATTTTTTTCTATAATAAAAAAATTATATATTTTTTTTTCATACAATCAAAATAATAAAAATGTAAATTCGTATCATTTACGTACATACAATATTTCATACATATATACATATATATATGTATGTATTCACTCAATTAAAAAAAAATCTCATGTATTTCACACCATTCAACCAACTCGATTAACCAATCAAACCATCAACCATTCAAACAAAAGATTTCGAACAACCAACCACCAAATATAATCATCATCGTAGTTAAACATTATGATTGTGATTGTTATTTTTACTTTACCCGCCAAAATTCTTTATTTAGATTTGTTGGAATTTATAAACTTTTCCATTACAAATTTCTTTGATAATTTATATTGTAATGATTACGGCTTCTTCCATTTTTTCTTGGCTTAGTAATATTTGGTTATGATTTACAATTAGATGGCTGTTGTGAAATAATAACGGTTTTTTTTTGTTTGTTCATTAATATTAAAAAATTAATTAAATTTTTTATTAATAGAAGGATCAATCAATCAATAAATAAAAAAAGGGGGTGACAAAATTAGGAGAAAGAGGTGGTGGTGGAGTAATGTAAAAAGGAAACGAGAATGGAGAAAAGATATTGATGATCTTTATGTAATAAATATGTGTTTGTTTACATTTAAAATTTTACAACAGAAACAATAGATAAGTCTATAATACATACATATATACATATATATAACAATCTTTATTTGTTTACATGTATTTTTGTAAGCATTCGTAGTAAAAAGGGTTAAAAGAAACCAATTAAAAAGTTATTCCTATGGAAGGTAAAAATAGAAGACAGAAAAATAGAACTCGAGATTTTAGCTATATGTTGTACATTTTAAAACAGTAGATTACGTATGCTATTTAAGCAATGCTATTTAAGCTATTTAGATCTCAATCGTTACACAGATTGATCGAACGAAGGATTTTTATTTTATGCACGTGTCATGATTTGATTGTACTATTTTCTCTTTTTTTACAAACAAACTTTAAATTCAATTATTGAAAAACTCCATTTTATTTACTGAAAAAAATATCACAATCATTATTATATTTATTAAAATTGCTTAAAAAGTCATTTGATAGTTTTATTAATTAATATAAATTTGTTAATTTGTTACTTATGCATAATCACAACACAATTATACAACCCCATATCTTAACAGTCATCTCTTTCTTTCCTTTTTATTTTTTTATTCATGCATATTAGATTTCACTAATTAATTTAATTACATTACACACACATTTTGATTTTTTTCGAAATAAAAAAAAAAAGGTCGTTGTGAGCATGGCTAGAACAATGATCAGGGTATTGGATCGGGAATTTCTTAATTTGTATTGTTTTATTTGTTTTTTTTAATTGTCAAAAAAAAAAATATGTTTCTTCTATCACCGTCTCAACATGTTTGTTATACTGGTTGGGATTATTGATCCACCACATTGTCATATTTATCTTCGTCATCGTCATTTTTACTTCATTATTACATCAACATGCTTTATTTTTATTTTTTAACACTACATACATATATAACACACATACACATATGTACAAGTAAGCAAGCAAGTCATGGATAGATAAGACATATTATATATTACATATAACACAATTGTATATTTTTGGTGAATTGGAAGAATTTGGCAAATAAAAAACATTTTTTTTAAAAAATGAAATAATATCAAGACAAATAAAAGTATATCTGCACACATACCAACAAAATAAATTTCCGTAATAAATATTATTACTTCCCCCACACAACACATCTACCACAATTGTTTTTTATTATTAATTTAAAACAATCAAAAAAATATGGGTAGTAACATTGTTTATTGTTAATTAATTAATAAATTAATAAATTAATTAATTAATTACAGTAATAAAGTTTCGTTTTTCTCATTTCTTCTTCATTCATGCAACATAAATTGTAATTGTATTACAGTGATTATTTGATGGGTGGGTTGTTGTTGATGATGAATGACAACAGAACACAAAAAGCATTTTTGAAACAATATATCGTTTTTCCGTGTGATGATCGATAAATTAATTTTTTTCATTTGTGTAATAAATAAATAAAAAAAAAAAACATTGGCATTATAGACAATTTATTTTTTAATCAAAAAAAGTCCTGTTTTTTTACTTTCTTGAGTTTAGTTAATCTACCGCATGTTGTTACTTTAAACTTGAAGCGATTTAATCTTACTTGTCCATTATCATTGTCTATTTAACTACTAAACCCTCGCCATTATATTTATGCCCATTATCATAATTACCACAACTGCTATTTGCTCTTGCACACACACACACACATTATTATTATTATCAGTGAAACAGAAAATAAGCGAATGAAGATTATTGCTTTTTTTGATAATATTTTTATTAAAAAAAAAAATCGGCTTTATATACTTTAAATGATGATTAATCCGATCAAAAAACAAAAAATTCACTGGATCAAAATACAAACATTACGAAATCATAATTAATTTTTGTAACAAAATATATATATATATTTGTATTTATATATAATAAATATTTTTATCTATAAAGAATAATAATAAATAATAAATAATAATAACTAATAAATAATATACATTTGAGAAATTTGATAAAAAAACACATGTCAAAAATTCTCAACATAGATTTTTTATTCTAATTAATTTAAATTTGTGATGAATGTGTGATATGTGTGATTAGAAGGAAGTTATGACGAAAACATGACTTTAATTCCTGATTTAAATTTTGTGAGAAACAATTATATGATTATCACATTATTTTAAAATTACCATAATAATAATAATAATAATAATAATAATAATAATAATAATAATGTGAAACTAACAATAATGTTTACCGATGTAATATATTATGATAATGATGATACAATATCACATTCTTCACATATTCTTTGGTGATTTTATTTTTTTACTTTTCATTCATTCATTCATTCATTCATACATACATACATTCATTCATTCATTCATACATTCCATCCATCCATCCATCCATCAATTTATTTCTATCTCGACAACAAAAAAACCAACAGAAACGATAATTCAATCCACAAACACTCCTTCCTCCCATCTTCATTCTATCTATACACACACACACACACACACACACACACATCGTACATCAAAAATTAAAACGTCAATTTACATTTACAAACACCCTAACACAACCACAAATCAATCAAATCACCATCACAACAACAACAACTCGTCATCGTTTTTTGTTTTACCCAACTCGCATTTCAAAATCTACGCGCCACCACCTTATTTCCATGATAATTCAGGCAATCAAAATCCGCATTAACACCGCCGCCTTTTCCTTCCTTCTCTGGCCCAATATGTCATATATATGTAATATGAAACATTGTATAATATTATGTGTACCCAAGCTTTAAAATCCGGGTCCTTTCTAAATAAATTACCCATATTTGGAATATGCTTAAAATATTATTAAAAATTAATTTATATAATCAAACAAAATATAAAAATATTTGGTTCGTTATCTATCGATCGAATCAATAGATAAATTATTTATGCTATATAGAGAGAGTGTGTGAATTTTATTTTTTAAAATAATAAAATATATTATTATTTAAATAATTTATTTATAAGTTATTTAAAATGTCAAATTTTAAAATTTTTCATTTATTATCACATATTTTTTTTATTTAGTATGATCGAGAGAGTTTTCCGTAAGTTATTATTTTTATTTTTATACTATAATTGTAATAAATATGATAATAATAAAATATTATTTTAAAGAAGAAAATCTTTCAAATAAATTAATTAATTATATTTAAAGTAAAACAAATAAATAAATAAAAAAAAATATTTCTCATTAACATATATAAATACATCAAGTAAGGCCATTTTTTTTTCTTCCTAAAATTTTTCAAACATCATCTTTTAATTTTTTTTCCAAAAAAAAAAAAACCTAAAAAAAAAAAATAAATAAATAATAATCATCGTAATCATCATCATTATTATAATCATTTGGTCCTTAATTTTTTATTAATAAAAAACGGTATTCAGACTAAAACTCAGAAAGACTAAACTCGATAAAAAAAAAAATTAAAATATTTTATTTTAGGTTGGTATATCGTTTTATTTTGTTTATAATTGCACAAAAAAATTTTTATTTTTTTATCATCATCAATCAAACAACACCAACACACACACACCATCAAAAAAATAAAATATATAATAAATAATAATAATAATAATAAAAATAAGAATTTTTTTGTTTCTATCTAATAATTTTTTCTCCCCATCTCATTTTCATTCATATTCAAAACTCACTCGCACACGATAAACACACGCTAAATATATATATCATTAATTATTATTAAAAAATTTAACAGGAAAAATTTTTTTTCAAAAAATCAAATATTATGATTGTCTTACAGACTACACCTGAAAACGACCTTCATAACAGTTTCAATCAAAGGAATCTTGATTTTTTAAACAATAATAATAATAATCCATCGATTGGTAACTTTACTCCAAATACACCTCAAAACTTCACTTCTCAAATGTATCAAACAACAGCAACAACCGCTCCCCAATATCAATCGCAACCTTTCGTGTATGGCAATTCTCATCTGAATTATCCTTCAAACGCAACTACCGCTACCGGGCAAAATAATCAAAGATCATCATCAACTTCATCTCCATTGTTATCAAGACAATCTAATTCATCCGCGTCTAATAATCATCAATCCATATCGAACTCATCTACAACTTCTGATCAAGGCTTCGTTCCAACAACTGCCACAACGATCGATTCAAACGGATATCACTCAACTCATCTTGGTTACAGATACGATCCTTCCGCTGCCGTTGTCGCCGCTGTGTCAACTGCTACAAATACTGCTGCTTCTTCTGCATGCTCGTCTCCTTCAATAGCAACAACTACATTGACTTCTACCGCTGCACCCTCTCCGAACTCTACAATGAACCATCCAGATTTTTCGAAAAATTCTCCCATAACGAATAATCAAGTTTCTCCTGTTAATAATCATAATAATGTCTTACCCTCTGGTACTGCTTCTAATAATAATATGTCGCCAGAAAATGGTTCAAATATTCTTCCTCCATTATCTCAAGTCTTTCCGTCATCGTCATCGTCATCTATTAACAATAATAATAATAACATGACAATTCCAGGACCTTCAAATTCAACTGACAATAATTCCAATGACAATTCTCCAATTCTCACCTCTACACCAATCAACAATATCCAACATCATCATAATAATCATCATCACTCTCAACAACAACAAATTCAGCATCAGCATCAACAAATTCATAATCATCATCATCAAAATAATCAGCATCATCATAATCATCATCATCATCAATCTTCTCATCCTTCCAACACCAACAATGCTGCTACCGCTTCATCAAATATACAATTGTCAACGGCTGCCGCCGCCGCTGCCCAAGCTAATTTCTTACAATCAATCCAACAACAATATTCTGATGTAAATGCTGCAAATTATGCTGCAGCTGCAGCTGCTCAAGCGTCCGATGGTGTTACTTACTCTCCACAATTATTATCACAAGCTCAACATGCTGCCGCCGCTGCTTTATCACAACAATCACAAATCACTAATTTACCACGTGTTGGTCCCACTACCACTACTTCGGATAATTCAATCAATGCACATAATGCCGCCTTAAATTATCAACAACAACAAGCCGCTGCAGCCGCCGCAGTTGCTCAACATCAAGCCTTGCTTCATAATCATTTCATGGCCGCTGCCCATTCTTTAACAAATGGTAATTTAATAGCCGCTGCCAATTCACAACGTACAGCTACATCAAATTCACAGTCATCAAATGGTCGTCGTAATATAATAAATAGTAACGGTATGATAGTTGGTGGTGACCATCATATGAGTGATGGTTGTGGTGGAAATAATGTCGATATGAATTCCCAATCGCATGATCACCAACATAATCAACAACAGCAGCAACAACAACAACAGCAACAACAACAACAACGTCCACAAAAAGTATATTCATTTGTCGCATTACCGGGTATAAACACAAAGAAACGTCCCAGAAGAAGGTATGATGAGATTGAACGTCATTACTCTTGCAATTTCCCTGGTTGTACCAAAAGCTATGGCACACTTAATCATTTAAATGCTCACGTACAAATGCAAAAACATGGCCCAAAACGTCATCCATCAGGTAATTAGTTGTTGCTGTTTATAATAAATATATGGATAAGATAGAGTACCTATTTTAGTTGTAGATTTATTTCATTAATAATAATTAATATTAATTATTTATTTATTATTATTTTTTTTTAAATTTAAAAGAATTTAAAGAACTTCGTAAACAATGGAGACGTCAAAAACGTGAAGAAGAAGAACGTAAAGCTGCCGAAGCTGTTGCTGCAAAAAATCTCACAAATCTTAATATGTCAATATAATTTTTATATATAATATATATAATAAGAGAACTAATTAATTAATAATTAATAATAATTAATAATAATAATATATAAGCGATATGAAGATTTTAAGAATTTTTATTTTCTTTTTTATTTTTCAACTTTTCAATACTTTTTTTTTATTTGTAAATAATTTAAAAAAAACACAAACAACGATTAATAATTGCGTAAGGGTTGTGATTTATTATTTTTTTCAATTTTTTTCATTCATATTTCTTGCTTTTTTCTTTTAATTAATTAATTAGAAATAAAAAAATTTTTTTTATAATTTTAAATTTTTAAAATTTTTTTTAAAAAAATTAAAATTATGTATAGCAAAGCATATATAAAAAAATAAACTTTTTATAAAACTCTCAATATATCATGTGTGTGTGACGTCATATAGTAATAATATGTTGTATCGTACAAAATGACTGTTATTTGTTATAATTTATCTTTCTTGATTGCTCTCTATTTTTTTTTTTTTAACTGTTAAACGTTCACAAACGTTCCACGATTCCGATTATTCAAGAGCTAGCTAATTGAATGCGTTTCACCAATTAAAGATATACCATCATTTACTTTTTATACTCGTCTACGTCAATATGGTGAAGGACCACTTGCAACAGAAATGTTAAAAGTATTTAGACATTGTCATAATTATTGACTTTTGACATGTATAGTCAAGGCTCTATTTGCTCTCATTAAATTATTTTGGGCATGTTCGATTACTTGGACTTGTGTTTGATACATGGTGTACAATATGTTTTGAATATATTAACAATTACTATTACTGCATTGAAAATTTAAAAACGACTTTTGAATACCAGAGATTTATGTCTGTAAACAAAAAATTGACGGTGTGAAAAGTAAGAAAATAATCATTTTCTAACAAAAGGCAAATTATTTGGATGCGTATATCTTAATCGACGCTTTCATTTTTAACTGATAAAAAATTGTATGAATCATCATCATCACAATCAACTTCACTGAATTCATGCCCAGGTGAATGGGGTGAACGACTAAAAGATAATAATGAATAACCAATACCTGGTAATTTACCCTTCACCAGTTGGCATATGAAGGAGTTTAAAGATGATGCAATTTCATCTTCTATAATAAAGTAAAATAAATAAAAAAAGTGTCTTGAAGCAGTTAATAATATTGATATTAAAAAAATAAAAACTAAAGAAAAATTTTACATCCAATCTTGAATAAATAGTTAGTAGCAACGATTGACTCAATTATTACAGCCAATCAATCATCTTACCTATGTATACCTAAGCCACTTTAAATTAAGGCTGATAATCAAAGGACCTAAATTTTCAGTGGTTGAAGATAATAGAAGTTCTGGCTTCATTGTTCTTGACCCGGGGGGAGAACTTTTATGACCAAATATAACCCATGTGATCAAGTTATTGAATGAGGGAAGTAAGACATAAACTGACAACGACACTTGTGCTATCACTATGATAGTAAACAGGATCATATTCATTAAGCGTAAAAAGATATAAACTTCATCCGAATTCACAATAAAACAAAATAATGTCATCGCAAAACGATTGTGTAAAACCATTATGCCATTTCTCTCTCCCCCTCTTCATATATTTTTAATATTATGTTTTTTAAAAAAAAATTGAAAATTGCGAATTTGTGATTGTTGTGATAAAGCAGCGGCGGCAGCATGTTGAGCTTGTGATAATAATTGTGGAGAGTAAGTAACACC
>CAUDNR010000447.1:1170-30715 GCA_958430865.1 Entrophospora sp. SA101
CTAGGAAGTTGGGGTGGTTATATAGGGGAACTTGTGAGTTGTTTTTATTTAAAAATCTTTTTTTAGATTTTATTTAATATTTAATGTTATATCTTATTTTTATATAAATATAGTTTTTAAAAAATATAACTGAATTACTTTCAGCAAGAATTTCAAGTATTCTTGATTTTATGTGTATGACAGAAAAGGATTTGAAAGAGATTATGGAAATAGCTCCCTTAGAATACAATAAACATAAATCATATGCCAAAACTTATAGGATTTATGGAAGAAAAATTTAGTGAATGGAAATTTTTTTTTAATATATATAAATATGTATAAATGATTTTTTTGTTATAAAATACTTAAATGTCACAAGTGGATAAATACCACATCAGAAAATAATAATAATAAATAATATAAATATAAATAATTCTAATTTAAGGTTTTTTGATGGATCGTAAAACATGTGACTGCCCCCATACCTTATTCTAACAGGGTTTTATATATACACAAACCAATTTCTCCAAATTATGTCTTGTGCTGAATGATGTCAACCCAGTGGTGATCATGAATCGGTGTAATCAAAATGGAGAGATTATAAAATGGAGAAAAGGTAGTTTTGCTCCCTGAACTTAAAACACAAGACACAAATGTTGACCTGGTCACGTTTCCGTTTTCGCCAATATTTGTTCCATAAATCTCATGAGTATATCATGATCGTTTGCATCGAAAAATACACTAGGAAAGCGTGAATGTTGTCAAATACCATTAAGTGCAAATACACAATTGATTATGTCAGAGATGTAATTAGAACTCGTGTTATTCTTTCAAAGTAGAATATGGAGCACTTGAGAGGACAAGAAAAAACAAACAAACTGATAAATGTTCCGTTAGAATCAAGAATAAAGAAAAATGCAGGCGTTGAAAAGAAAATGCAAGGACCATATATATTATTGGAGAAATTTAAAGTACAACTTTGTATGATAAATATGTATGTCCGTCCAAATGGACAATTCATCAAAGCTACAGCAGTTACTTCAAAATCAGAAAAATGGTTTGGTCTATCAACATCTAAAGAATATTAAAGATGGTGATAATGTTGAAGATATCGAGAATGTCAAAGATGTTGTATTAAATGAAAACTCCTGTAGAACAAAAGTTAAATGTTCTTTTTGTGAGCAATTGCTTAATCATTCAAAAAAGATGAGCGTTACCGATATAATCAATAAAGTAGCAGCAAAAATTGCTTTTCTTGATGAACCAATTAAGGTCTCTGGTCCAGACTATTTTCGAAAAGAATGATATTATAAGGATGCTATATATAAATCAATCTATTTCAATCCAAGTACCGTAATTGTAAAAATAATTTCGCCCATTTTGGATAAATTTTGTCCAAAATATTTCGGCAATTTTGGCTACTAAGAGAGGTAGTTTCGACCGGAAGCCTTATGACCAATACCATATACAGAAAGAAATATTAGAAAATTTGGTTCCAAACTGGATCAACATCATGTAGAAGACCAGTCGAATTATTAATGATGAAGATATTGCAGAAAAGTACAAAGGTTCAATATCCCACATGAAGTTCGAACGTTGTTTCATCTTGGAAAAAATAATTAGGGATATTGGACTATCCCTATTTTCAATGCAATTTTTCACAATTGCATTGGAGTCGGTGTTGGTTTCCAAAATTATAGAGTTTTCGCAACTGTGCGAAAGTCAAAAGGTTTCGCCACATGTCAAAATTAGTTTTGGCGACCAACACTAATTGGAGTATTTGTTTTTAATAGCAGCTTTAACCATGGTATTTATGCCAAAGATGTTCTTGTTACAAGCGGAATGCTCTTAAGTGATGGTGGTGGAAGAGCCAATGAAAAATAAAAATTATATGCAACATACCTCTTATGGTCCAAACAATGCTGTTCAATTGATGGCATTTCCAGATGATTATGAAAATATAGCGCTTTGAGGTACGAAACGGTCTTTGCTGAAAGATGAATTATGGAAAGAAAAACTGTTGGTTAATTACAAGTCTGTAAAGAAAAGGTAATTAATTGATGATAATAGAATTGATTGTTGTGCATGAAGAATCACTTCTTTGCAGCCAGCTTTTGTTGAACAAAAAAAGCCTCTTAGAAAAAAGTTGGGCATGAAAACATTTTTTTAACCCCAAGTTCTATGATTGTATTGAAAGATATTGGGAGACACACTTGAATAAATTGTAGCAATTCTTGGCCTGGTTTATAATTAGTAGTTAATAATGCTCTAGATTCAGTTTACGTAGAAGATTTGTCTACAGAAAAGGCTTGGCAGGTCATTTGGCATAGGCGAATACCTTAATCTGTATTAAATGAATTAGATAAAATGCATATGTAATGTCTAATAAGTTTTGTTTATTTTAATGTAACTGTCGATAATTTCCTGTTTGTATAATAAAAATTTGACAAGATGCTTGGACAAAAAAAAAATATAAAGTTTATAGAAGCAAAGAATATTTAATTAATAAAGAAAGAGGATCAAAACAAGACTTCATTGAAATGAAAATTCGCTGAAGAAAACGAGGTTTGTTGAAACAAGACTTTTTGTTTTAAACAAACAATTCGTGAAACCATTCCCATTACCTCAATGATAAATAACACTTGTCAAATAAAATCTATATAATAATGAGTCAAAAAAAAATAAAAAATAAAAAAAAAAATTTTTTTTATACTTTTAAATTTAAAAAATAAGTTTTTAAATAAAAAGTATGGCCAATTCATTATTTCATACTAAAGAATGTCTTGTAGATGTTTTTGATTATTTAAAATATGACATTCCTACTTTATATTCGTGTGCCTTAGTTAATAGGACCTGGTGTAGATTGGTTATACCTTTATTATGGAGTAACCCTTTAGATTATTTCGAATTCGACAGTTTATTATATCCAGACAAATCATCATTGTTTCTTAGAACTTGTATTAAATGTCTTGATAAAGAAGATAAAAAATTATTATTTGATCAAGGGATTGAAGATCCTTGGATAATGGGTGATAAAAATAAAGATGAAGACGAAGAAAACAAAGAAGAATAACAACTACAACAACGACCAACATTATTCTGTTATCCTGAATATTTGAAAAGTTTTAGCACTAAGAATTTTAAAACGATTATCTATAATACAGATTGTTTAAATACAGATGAAAAAAAAGAATTCTTTACAAGTGTTCTTGGCAATTTATTTTTTGAAAAAACCAAAGGTATAAAAAAATTAAGTATATATGAGGATAATCTAAATAGTAGTAGTCTATTTATAGATGTTACAAAATTTAGAAACTCTGAGATTGCTTTAGAAAGACTCGAAATTTTTAAAATATATCACGATGGCTATTCAATAGAACAAAAAGATCAAGGTGCAGGAATCAAAAATATGTTTTTGAATCTACTCAAATTTTCAAATGAATTAAAACATATTGATATCGACATTGATTATCAATCCATACATCCTGAATTACCTGGTTGCATCATAGACTTTATAGTTAAACAACAATCTAAATTGATCACTTTGTCAACAAATCAGTTCTGGAGATCCAACGTTATCACAGTCCTTTTCTATGAAGGTTTACTAAAAATTTCTAAAACTTTGAAACATATTAAAATTTCTAAATTTACAAAGGTTCAAGATTTTGTTACAGTTTTAAAATATTTTGAAAATCTCCAAACTTTGGAATTTTTAACTTCTGTTGAATTGAGAGATGATTTTATATCATTACCTGATAAATTAAACATTAATAACGGGAATATCGTTAGTATAATAGAATTGCCTAAAATAAAAAATCTTTATTATGACATGAGCCATGTTTCAGACATTTTACCTCAAATTATAAAAATTGCAAATTTTAATTTAGAATCTTTACATCTTTCAAGATCACTTTATGGTTCTGGGGATTCAACCCAACTTTTTGATACAATATCGAATTATTGTAAAAACATAAAAAGATTGTCAATTAGAATAGCTTTAACTGAAATTGATAAATTAGTAAATGTTTTAATGGAATTAAAGCATATGGAGGTCTTTAATATAGAAATTAAACAACATGATAATACCATCAACAACAATGATCCAGACGATTACATTATCAAATCATTGTCGAATTGCTTGAATGATTATAATCACAAATTGGTATCAATTGGCATTAATTTTTACTTGTCAGTTCATAAATTAAAATGTTTCTTTGATAATTGTCATAAGCTTGATTTAAAGATTATTTCTTTATATGACAAAAATTCAATTAATTCAGATAATTTAAAATTGTTGTTGAATTATAAAAAAAACGAAATATTCACAAATTTAAAAGAAATCAGATTTCAAGAAAAATACTATAAAGGTACAATCAAATTTTATAATCCAATATTCTTTGACGCCAAAAGATTAAATATAAAACTTGAGGGTTGTAAAGAATTTCGTCATCCTATCTACGGTAAATTATTAAATCATTGACTGGTTATTTCATTATTCACTTTTTCTAATTCTCATATTTTCTATCTATGTAGATGATTATGTTTCAAAAATTTTCAATTAATAAGTTTTTATTGAATTTGAAAATCAACAATATGTTATGATGATGCCTTCTATCCTTATTATTCTATTCTTTTTTATTTTCACATTATTTTCTAGAAACAGATATTCTTCATTTAATAAATCATCAAGTTTTTCTACTCTTTCTTCTTCCAACACATGCATATTACTTCAACTCTGCTTTTTTTTATTTGATACAGTATATTTTAATATAATTATCTTTTAGAGCTTATATTGTATTTTACTTATTTCATCACATATTTAACCATTAACATTATTGCAATAAAAACACATAAATATTTTATATAAACATAAAAAATTATTAACCCTAATAACCACAACAACTAATCATTGACTATTATCACAATTGTCTTTAAAGACTAATTTTTAAAACTATTTGTAAGTATTAAAATCTTAACCATCACTCCTAATATATCAAATTAATACTCCATAGACAAGCTAAGCTGGCTAACGTCTTTTTTAACAGATGACTTTGTCTCCGTAAATGCTCTTTCATTGTTAGTCACACTAGCGTAGCGACCTCCAGTGAATAGATAACGATATGTGTATTCTGGATTCTAGTTCATGAATTAATGCAATCAATTGTCTATCAAAATGTTTTAATGGTTCGAAACGTGATTGGAGTATGCGCACTTGTCGATGTGGATGGTGTTTATATTGGCGTTGTAACAACAACAATAAATTCAGGTTCTTTTGTTATTGTCATTTTGATTGATGAGAAGAAGGTGGAGAAGAAAGAACTTCATCTTTGTGGAACAATACGAGATCATTGATCATATTTTCAATAACGTCAAATGCATATAAATCACATTTTAATGGATTGAACCGTCTTGTTCTATTTTAACAGTTAATATTCTTTTTAACACTTGGAATTCGAATTTCTTTATAAACCCGATTTTCCTTTTCCTCGATATTTGTATCATTTCTGACTAGTACAACTTACCAACCAAACTTTTACTTTTCTTGGGAAATGGTTTGTTTCTATCATGTTTTTATCATTATGCTTTGTACTTTCGATTTTTTGAATTCGAGATTATTCTGTTATCATCTTGTTGTATAGGTTTATTTATAATAAACAGATACTCTGGATCTGTTTTATCTTTAAATATTGCCGAGTATAAAGTTAATTAAATCTTAAAATTTTCACTTTCTTTCTTTGCTCGAAAAAAATACAACAAGATGAATTGGATTTTTTTTTTGGGGGGCAATAACTACTTCAAGTTCACTTCGAAAGATCTCATCGTTGGAATAATAATACAAAAATCTGTATTTCTACTATGAGTATGCAAATGCTCTTTTTGACGCCATAGGATTTTTTTCTACGGTTAAAGAGCTTTGGAAAAGTTGAAGCTTCAGACAAGCGAGTTACCAATATAAGGTATCATTAAATATAAATGACATCTCTGGTTATTATTAAATAACACACATTATCTTATTCAGAACCATACAAGTAATGATTCTAGTTGTAGTAAAATAATGAACGTCCAGCGTTTTCTTGTCTCGGGTTCTTCATCTAAAATTAATTGGTAAAAGAAAATAGTATTTTTACATGTCAAAACAAAAAAAAAAAATGACACGAGCAGGAAATGATAAATAAATTTTGGTAGGATAACACTATTTGCAACGATGTTACTGTGCTAAGATAATTTAATTTATTATTATAACTGTTGTTAACATCGTTTCCGCCATTAGTTTGTGGCTTTATATATTCATATTCATATATTCACAAAAAAAAAGAATCCCGACTAAAAAACTTATTATTATTAAAATGAAAATTTAAAATTAATAACGAGTAAGGCTTCCATTTTTTCTATACATCCCTTGATCCTTCTAGGCGTGCTTTCAAAAGGAATGCTCGCTAGTTTTTCTTTAAATTCACACTCCAACTCTGAAGCATTTTTGGATGTTTTTGCTGATTTTTTTAATCTCCTCTCAGATTCATTCCACAGATGTTCTATTTGATCGAAAACAGGGGATTGAGAGGGTAAATCAGTATTTTTCCTTTCTTGATTTAGTTTATGAAATGCATAATTTTCACCACGAAATTTTCTTCCAATTAAAGACAACAAAGTTTTTTCTAGAATCTGTACGCAATCTAAACGGATTATTTTACCCTCCACTTTTCTAATGGCCATAAACCCTTTCCAGAAAAGCATCCCAAACCATTATCCTATATCATCATGTTTAACAGAAGGGACAATATTTTCGATATTGTAACGTTGACCAGTGGAACGCCAAACATGACTTGGACCATCACTTCTGAAGGTTGTAAAACGTGATTCACCACTCCAAATCACTTTTCTCTCCTTTTCAGACACTACTTTTTTTTTGTTTTTGTGTTAGAAGCTGTTTAACACAGCAACCCTTGAAAATATCTCAAGTTCATGCAATTGTTTACGAACGGTTCTCGCGCTAATATCTTTGCTACTAACTTCAGTAAATTTTATTTTGATCTCGTTGCAGAACTATTGTTAAATTTTTTTTTGTCAACATCATCCAAACTTTTTGGTCTAGCAAATCGTGAGCACTTTTAACATTTTTATAACATGAAAATTGATTTTAAACCGTGCTTTTGAGGAATTTTTCCACCACTAATTAAAAATTTTCCACATTCAAGTTCTGTCAAATCTGTATTTTTTAAAAAAAAGATTAACAATAGTTTAATAAAAATTGCTTTCTTTCAATAGCCAACTTTTTTGCAGGTTTCTCCTGCCTCACTATATCAAGCTTACAAAAATCAACACTATATTGTAAATCAAAATTGATGAATAAATCAAGCAAACCTATTGGTGATAAAAATATTCACAAAAGATCAAAGGATTTCGAGCAATTATTTGATAAAAAGACTAGATTGAATCCCGATTTTCGTTTAGTGAAGTGGCCATTGAAATTCGTGGATTACATTAAAAGGGAAAAGATATTGTTGCCTTCACCATCAAACTAATTATAGAAGGAAGGAAAACAATAGAAGAAACCAACAATAAGGTTGACAAGGAGAAGAAAAAAGAGATGGAAAGTGAAGATAATGAAAAAAACGAGGATATAAATATTATTATTATTATTGATAGTAATAATAAAATAATAACAGTAATAATAGTGAGGGTTAGATTTTTATCAGAGTGTCCAATGAATAGGTAATGCACACAATGGCTTAGGGTCTGAGCATTTTCCTCCCATGCAAGTTCTCTGACAATTCTTAACTTTCAATTTTTTTCTATAAATTATTCTATATTTTTCCATATGTCAGTTGAATTAAAAATACAAAATAAATTTCTTTTGTTACAATTAAGGAATAATTATTCGTTCTGCAAGAGAATTACCAAGTGTAAATGGATGTATATATGTCGAATATACAATTATTGCCTATAATAAATTATAAATTTGCGTAAATATGAAAAATGTTTTAAAGTTGAATCAAATGCTCTTAAGATTTCCTGAAATCTTTAAAGTCGTGTTTTACAAGTTTGACTTTTAACTTTTGAATAAATATAAATAAATTAAAAATATGATGTATCTGTGTACAAATAACGTTGTTCTGAATTTTTTTTTAAATATAAATATAAATTGAACACGTATGACGTAATTTTCAAATTGTTCGCGAAATTATTATTTTAAAAAAAAATTTGGTTTTTTTTTTTAAAATAAGTTAATTTTTACACAATGTCTCTGGACATTTCTCCCATGAGACGCTTGTCGTCTATGTCAAATGGCCCAGAAATTTTAGATACATTTACTAATACACTTTTACCACCACCAAAAGAATTTACTACAACTTCATCTAATGTCTTTCACTCACAACCTTCCACATTTAAACCTTTTAATCAAATAACTTCAGTCAGTTATGCTTTGGAACAATTATCTAATACTGTACTTAAAAATTCAATTTCACACAAGAACGATGATGATATTATTAATTGGCTTGAGGGATGTGATGTTAATGTAGAAGGAATGAATAGTGGAATGGGAGGAAATGATATTCTTGAGACTAAAAAATGGAATAAAGTATTATAAATAAAAACTTTGCTAATTTAATTGACTTGTCTATGTTTTATAATGATTAATATTGATTAATTAATAATAAAAATAATTAGGATGTTATAAAAAATGAACAAGATCCAATGAAAATATTTGGTAATCCTTTTATTGACACTAATGGTCGCAATAACTACAAAGAACGAATGTATGTACATCTTTTAAATAATTAACATATATATATTTTTTATAATGATAACTATTATTAAAAAAAAATTGTCTATTTTTGATAATTTGTATAGTGACGAAATTTATGGCTCAGTAAAGGTAATGCAAATTGATTTGAATTAATTTGTAAGATGGAAATTAATTATTTTTCTTTATATAAATAAATAAATAAATAATGATAGAGACTAGCTAAAGAAGATTCATTTATCAACGACGGACTTGAAGATTACAACACGAATACTAATAATGACGGTTCTAATAATGATTCTGGTGATGAAGCTGTTGATGATGATGATGTTGATGATGATGAAGATGCTGGCGATTTGGTAAAACTCCTGCAATGTTTATTACAAATAATTTTTTATTGGTATTATATTAAATATATTTTTATTTGTTTCTTTTAGTTTAATCCATCAAAAGCTTTACTTGCTCAACAAGATCTAGATCATACTATGAAGAAATTAGACAATGATATTTTCTTTCAAGATCAAGAACAAATAAATAATTATCAGCAATTATTATTAAATATAGAAAAAGAGTATGATTATTTGTTGATTAAATTTAACGCATACGTCAGGAATCACGATTTGATGAAAGAAGATTATAGCACATTGATAGAAAGAATTAACAAGATGTCAATAAAATTTTTCAATTCAAATGTTAGCAAAAATAACAATGACAATAACAATAATTCAACAAACCTATCAGCAATAAACGTCGCTTCAAATAACAAAAATGAAGATTTTGTTGTATTATTAAATGTTTTTGATAGATTCGAGAAAAATATGGAGTCAAAAAAGATAGAACTGGAAAGTATCGAATCAATCAACAAAACAAATAAAGAACTGAAGTATCTAATTAGTCTAAAGGATTCAATGATAAAATTACTGATCAATAACAAAGAATTATCAGCAGAACTTCATAACTTGCAAATAGGAAATGAAAAATTATTAACTCAAAAATCTGAATCGACTGATCATGAATGTAGCGATTATTATGACGATGATAGTGAATATTATGTTAATGATTATGGTTTTAATAACAGCAAACACGATTCTAATGTAATTTTTGTGGATGAGGGAATTGATGATGAATTACGAATGCCAAAAGATTTATTGTATGTATTCACTCGTTGATAATTATAATTATTATATAAAAATTTTTTTGACCTATATTTATTGACATTTTTAATTTAAATCTAGATTGTCATTAATAATTGTCACAATGTCATTTGGAATTATATTTATCTTGTAAATAACATTTGGAAATTTTAAAGATAATTTTTTTCAAAGGCTCATTTGCTAATAAATATTGAAAATTTTCTTAAAGAAAATTTCAATATCCTAACATAATTTTAATAAAGAATTTTTGTTTATTTTTTTTTTTTTTGAAATGAATCCTTTAAATATTCGAATATCATCCATCGGAATTTGACGGTTTAGGCTGACTCAAGCAAACTTTTGAAAATGTCCAATAATAGTAAATTACAACTGATGCGCATGACACATAACAAACTTTTGAATACAATAATATATTAATATTAACATACTATTTAGTGAATTATGAAAATATTTAATTTTGGTAAATTCACAAAAATTTTAGTCACGTTTCACTGTTAAATCCATTTCGGATTTGTAAATTAATTTATTAAATTGAAGGATGAATTGTGATTTATCTGATTTTCAGTAGAGTTATCAAAAACATCGCCACATATTTACCAGCTTCATTTAAGACTGAAATTTTTACTGGTTCTGCTTGATCGTTGTTATCACTTTTGAAGTAAATTCATGATAACCACGATTTTGTCTGTTTGGTCTTAATGGTGGTGGTTGTTCATTTGAAGACAAACCAGTCATGTTTCTCAGTGAAAAAATGAAATTATAGACACCAATATTGGATGTTTTTCCTTTAAATTATTGAAAGATTTGTAAAACTTTTTATAAAATGAACGATTGCAATTATTATATTTAACTAGAGTGACGACAAGTAGCGACAACAACCACCACCATTCTTATTATAAACACTTACCCAGCAATATCGGGAACGAATTCTTTTTTTTCTTTTTTGATTTGCCTTTTGATCTTTTGGTATTTTTAAAAGCGTAAAAGAAAAGAATTATTGATTTGCGTACACATTAATTATTTATTATTGACACTTGTTGTATAGAGATTTTTTTTTGACAGAGTCCAAGGTGACAAAACGAGCATAGTGGACATTTGATTTCATTGGCTAAATTTTATGATGGAGGGAAGGAAATTTAGTTTCGAATTGATGTTTATAATAAATAAAAAAATTAATATAGTATTTCTTTATTGAATGTTTTTAATACATGGGTTTGTTTTTTCATTATACAGTCTAATATATTATTTACTTTTCAACTTTTCATTGTCATCTATTCTTAATTTAAATGTTAATATCAACGCTAACTCGATTATTGTTTCCTAATTTGGTAAAATTTTATGTTTACGAAATTAATATTAAAATGATTGTATTAATATTAACATATATAGGACTGGGAAAACTCTATTGAATGTGACCGCCAACACAGTGATTAGAAAATACTTTTAAAAAAAGTGTGACCATTAATAGAAAATGGAAAAGGTCATCGCTTTTATATAGTCCGAAGAAAAAATGTTCTCTGTTACTGAATCGCGCAAATCTGGCCTTATCAAAAAAAAAAAAAGAAAAATCAATATAGTAATAGTAAAAATAGTAAAAGAATTCACATCAGCAATTTACCTTAACTGTCAATACTAAAAAAGTTGTTTGCAAGTGTGGTCAAATTTACACTATGTCCAAATAAAAGGGATTACTCACACAAGTACTACATTCAAAAAATATACAATCATGACTTTGTTCATCATGATATCGATGGAAATAATAATGAGGGCAATTTAAGATAAATTATTTGTAAATGACTAGTTTATTTATTGTATCTAATTTGTAGTATTAGAATGAATATTTTTTTGGATGATGTTGGTAACGTGATCAATATTTATACAATTTTTTTTTTTGAATTTTCTTTCAATGTATCTTTTTGTTTTATCTGTCAAAACGATTCGTTAAAAATTTGTTTTTTTAGTGTGAAAAAATAATAATTTATTTGTCTTTAGAGAGTTGATTATTTGTTTTCCTGTTTTAATAAAATAATAAATTTTTATATTTAAAAAAATAATATTTTGAATGAACAAAGTTTTAATTGGCTTACAAAACATAATTAGGTGATTTACAGAAGAAATTAGGAGATGAAAGACTAGCAGGAGAAAGAACTAAACAAGATTTACAAACCAAAATCCAAGAAAAAGACGAGTTTTTGAATATTACCCAAGGAAAATATGGCAATGAAATCCTTAAAGGCCTCTGTAATCGATGAAATCTAGAACCATCATTAACTTTATTAACATCTGGGTCAGCATCCATGTATTTATAGACTAGTTCAATATATATTTTTGGTGTATTAATTAAAGTGGTGGCCTTACTTACTCCTCCGCATATTTTGATTGTAAGTCCTGGTATCATGTGTAATATTATTAAACAGCCGTTGACCTTTTGAGATTGTAGAAATCATCGCACTAAATCTATATATGCCCTATGCCATTCATTGCATATGGTTTAGCATTTAACGCTTTTGGAGTAAGGCAATACTCGATGCTAAAGTTTGATAATCCCAAGTCTGCAATATACTTAAGAATATATATCACGGTGAATGATATTTTTGTAATTTCCATAATAATATTCCTTCTTTTATGTATATTCTTTAGCAATCGGATCTTGTGACAATCGAATAATTTATTTACCGCATTTAAAATTCATCAGGAATTTTTGCATGGAGAGAATATATACACAATAACCAAAGTAGTGTTATACAATTTTAGATATTCGCCGAGATTGATTTCTGTTGATTTTAACGCGAGCATTCGTAATGTTTTCAAGTATTCGTATAATGTTTTGCAAAGTATGTATTTGCGAGTTTCATTAGACAGTTTCTTTACTTCATTCATTAAATAAACTTATCAAAGACATGAATGACTTTCATTTTCAGTATATATAAAAGATGATTCTAAATAAATTAAACATTTAAACAATAATAAATCAATTCTATTTTCCTCCCGTATAAAATATATTGTATTTTATGCGCTCATAAAAAAACCAATTATTTTGTAGCAAGTGTCAAACTTATCTACATTATTTATACACGAAATTATAGTATTACAAACTCTTAATTATCCATGAAATTTAAATAATAATCAATAATAAAATAGATTAAGAAACTTTAATCCTTGGATCTTAACAATAGATGTATAATATAAAAATTATTATTTAAAAAATATTACTCCAAGCGTGAACCAACATCATCGGCCTTATTATTATAGGCGGTATTAGGATAGGGTAGGGCAATAGGATAAGATAGGGTATTAGGGTAAGTTTGAGAGTCAGGATCATATAGAGAATTTCTGTATTGTTGAAGTTGTTGTTCGTTAGACATTCCTAAATTTTTACTCGGAATTCTATTTTTTCTCCTTCGATATAATTTTACAATTATGAATGTTGTTAATGCAACTAATAGTATTACAGCAATAACTGCAATTATTATTACTAATGTATCAATCATGTTTTGTGATGATGTTTCTGATTGTGATGATGATGTGTGTGGTTGTGATGATGGTGATGATGATGATGATGATGATGATGATGATGATGGTAATAATGTTAATGATGATGGTGGTGGTGGTGGTGTCTCAGATGCTGAATAACTTGATTTCCAACTATAATTTTCAATATCAAGTATATAGGTGTTTGCATTAATTGATTTTGGACCTGAATCATTATTTGTGATATTTCCTATATATATATATATATACATTTATACATTTATTTATTTTGATTAATTAATTTTTTATGATTGAAGGATAAAAAATTTTTTTTTAAAAAATTACCAAAACTTATTATCATTTGATTGCCAATTAAATTTGCGGTATGAAACATTAGAGGTGGGGCACGATTAACAACTGAAAATTTAGGTGTAGACCATCGAAAAGGGTTTGCGGTAGAGTCCAGTACAAGAAGTTCTGGAAATGCTGTAGTAGGTGGTGTAATAAATAATGCACCACCATAAACAATTATCTTCCCATCCTTTGCTATGTATTATATATATATATAAATTTAGTATGGTTTTAAAAAATTTAAAATTGAAAATATATTATAATTAATAATCATTTACAAAGTACAGCTGAATGACCAGTTCGAGATTGGATAGATGGTGGACCATTTGCCATCTAAAATTTTCATCGAGGTGTAAGAAAAATTAAAATGAACTGATTGTTTTTTCCCATAAATAATCTTGTAAACATCATATTTTAATTGATTGAATATTTACCATGATTGACCAAATTGATTTTTTTGTATCAAAAATTCTTATCTATAAAATAAACATGTATTTAACTATAAATATATGCCTATTTTTTAAAAAAAATTGTGTAATTAAAAATTTTCATATATATATATATAAATAAATACATACTTTATAGATGTCAACGGCATTATTAGTTTTGCCTGTAGCGTCAGTTGCTTCTGATCCACCAATATATACAATTCTACCATCAGGTAATAAATTTGAAGTCAGGTCAATAGTTGGTAATGGTGGATTAGTTGCAATGACTAGATCCCAAGCCAAATCTATTGTATTCAAGGTATGCATCTCATTAAATACTGTAAGAGTAGAAGACCCAGTATAGCTATCTGCTCCTCCACCAAAAATATACATTTTCCCATTCTCATCTACAACAACACTACTTTCTCTACGGTTGATGGGAGTAATGCCAGTTGTTGTTGGAACACTCCAAACTTTTGCATTTACATCAAATGTATAAAGTAAACTGGTGAAGTTAAATAAATCAGTGCTTGAATCTTTCATAACTCCACCAAACAAAAATATCTTTGAATTATTTGTTCCGCCAGCTGCAGCTACACCCCAAGAACTTTTTACAGGAATTTTGGTACTTTGAATCCATTGCACACTGTCAACATTGAAATCATTAGTTAAATCCACATAAATCATTGAATCAAGTATAGATGATGTTTCTAAACTATAACCTCCAAGAACATAAAGTTTATTATCTGCCACTACACTAACAGCCGAGTAACGTGATACATTAGGTTCAGAAAATACATCGGCATTAATAAATATCACAACATATATTAAATAAAGCCCTCTTTTATCTTTGAAATTTAAACCCATTGATTATTATTTTTTTTATCAACTATTATTATTTCCCAAGTATTGCATATATTTATCAATGGCTTCATGCATTAATTTTTTTTTGTATTTTCCATTTTTTAATGGGCCGAAGTAAAATAAAAGTACTATTTATAGTAAAGTGATAATGCGACCAAAGATCATTGGCAAATACACAAAATGCACAAAATGCACAAAATGTAAATACTAAATGCTGCAATGATCGATGTCCTAAATTGTAACCAGCGCACAAAATTTTTGAATTTCGGGAATTTCCTGAAATGGAATAATGATAGTTGTATGACATGTCACATCATATTGTATTAGTATTATATAGTATGTAAATTTAAATTTGAAAATTCGTGTCACATGAAGCTTTGTTATTGTCACCGATTAAATTTGGGAGAGCGTATTTTAATTGGCGATAACAATTATTTTTGTTTTGTGTGGATCAGAATGAATAGGGACCAACGAATTGATTTTGGTATTAGCGAATAATTTTGGTTAAAGAAGATAAAAGTTTTAAATAAAATATTTCTATTTTATTTATTTAGTTTCGACTAAGGAAAACTTTCTTACAAGTTACTTTTACATTAGGTCGAAATCAAGTACTTTATACACATGTTCTTTACATATTAATATTAGCCCGAATTGCGCGAATCCGCTCGGTTTGGGCGAATCCGCACGTTACGGAAGAATTGTCATTAATTTCTACTAAATAAAGTTAAATAACAATAAATATGAATGTGCTACGGATTGATTAATAATTAAGTACGCGAAACGTAACACGAATTCAGATGATAATAAATAATTATATATACACGTTATTGATAAATAATAAAAATAAATAAAATAAAAATAAAAATAAATAATAGATTAAATAAAATAATAATAAAAATAAAAATAGAAATAAAATTTAAGAGATTCGACCAAAAGATCTGCGTCAAAATCTAATTATTTTTATAATAAACTCGAACTTCGTTGTTAGAGTAAAATGAAAGTACTCCATTAGGGGAAACACGCATAGAACAAAACAACAAAGCTTTAGTTATGATGTTTATTATGTGTGCATTACCTTTCTACCTTGTAGAAAATTCATTTTTCATTAATTTTTTAAAGCATTAAATCCTGGATATCAACAAATTTACCTGATTTACATGTTATTGAAAAAAAAGAACAAAATAAAAATATTTACTAGATGATGTTGTTATAGATAAAAATGGAGATGCAGTTGAATGGGATCCATATGCTGTTTTACAGCAATTAGATAATGAATAGATAACGAATTCAAATTTTTTATGTTCGTTTTGTTCTAATAATTACATTTTAATAAATATCAAATGTTTTATAATAACAATGTTTTTAAAAGTGAGACAATATAAATAGAAAATTGATCTAACTACATCACAATTATGTTGCAACACTATATATAGTTTTTATGTAATATGTAAAGTTTTGGACATTTGATATTTGATTACAGAGGACAAGCTTAATTTGTTGTTTAATTTAAATGGTCAGTATTCTTTAATTGCAGTGTTGTGTCATTTATGGTCCCAATAAATTTTCATTAGAACATTCTAACAAATTTCAATTGGAGTTAGAACGTCCCAAATATGGTTCTACTGAAGTTAACCAATGAAATCTTGATTTATGTAACTTTTGATCATACTGCCTCAAATTCTATGTTTTCGTATTTGTGTTTTTAGCCATCAAAAATCATGCTAAGAGTGCCACTAGGTCCTTTGCCTATAATTTCATCTTCATTAAGAACATAATTAATTTGTTCACTTAATGCTTCATCTTGAATACCAAACAAATGAACTTTACATAGACTAGGATAATAAATTTTACTTGTTGATCTGAATGTGGTATATGAACATTTTGGGCTCAATCATAAATATAATGAACAGTAGCATCAATCCTGCAATATGGTGTTTTACCCTTTGAATAATTTTAATTAATTGATTTTCTTTGTTCTTCTGCCAATTTAATGTTTTTATTGTAATAATTTCTTTCTAATTTGGCCTTGGGCAGATTTTCTTTAAATCTCTTGAGTAATTCTTTAGTTTCTCCTTCTTGGTGAGCATTATAATGTAAACTATTTCTAAAATGTTGACAAGTATCACAAAAGTCAGTCCTGGGACTCATAATTTGAATCTCTGGTGTCAATTGATGACATGGTTTTCTGAATACATCATATTTTAAAGATTTCAATTTGCTATCTTCTTCTAGACCAGCTAGAAAATCTCTGTGTACTGGTTTATAACTCATTTCAGTAAGAATACATTTGATTGGGTTATTCTATTGTAATTGATACTCCTTCCTGGACCTGATAATCCATGGACTTTGGCATAATTTTCTTCAACTACTTCTGCAATATTTTTATCAATCACCATTTTGGTTTTCCATTGAGGCATCCTTTTAATATTACCATCAATTATTGGCAGAATACCATTGTTTATTAGATGATTTCTAATGTTTTCCAAATAAGTCCTACATATTGAGATAGGTTTTTGGAAAAGTAGTGTATTATGATAAAAGTCCTTTTGTTGGATCTGGCTTTCTTTTTAAGGTATCTATTAGTGCTTATTGATCCACCATCCATTGACTTAAGTTGAGCCATTAAAAATATGTCTTGGAAAGAACTTGAAGGTTTCCCTTACTTCTGCAAATTGTTCTTTGGAAACTCTTGAAGAATAACCACATTTATAACTTTTTTCTAAAAAATCAATTGCTTTTTGATATTCATTAGAACCATTATATTTATTATTACTTTTTGTATACTGATATATAAATTTTATAGTTTTTTGAGAAATTTGATATTTGTCAAAATCATAGTATTGTGAAATAATGACAAATTAAATTTTTTATATTTTTTATTTAAGAAAACAAGACTTACAAATTATATGATGAAAATTTATGTACACATAAAAGAAAATGAAATTTAGAATTAAAATAGAGAATAAAATATGCATTCATAATTTTAAGAAGCCATCATATTTGCATCCAATGGAACTTTTAAGAGAATATTATTTGATAGAATGTATATATAATTTGTGGTATTCTTTCTGCATCTTTTCCTTGTTTTGTTTGGAACTTCTGCTTATTAAATGTTAAATAAATTTCATCTGGAACTGCAAAATATAGTTGCCTCTTTTGTTTCATTCTGAAGTTCATTAAGATATTTAATTACTTTATTAATCACATTTTGTTTAATTTGAAACTGTCATTTGAAAAAGTCTGTGATTTGAAGATTTAGTTCCTGGAATTAATGCATCAATTGATTCAAATGAATGTATAGATGGATAACAATAAAATCTTGATGCTCTGTTGTTATTTGTTCAAGCTTTGAAAACTTAAAGATTCCTTTCAGTCAAATTTAATTCACTAATTAAAGAAGCAGATGCTCTACTGCTAAGTTAAGTTTTTTCTTTGCGGATTTCCTTCTTCTGGCTCTTATTTCATATTTTCCATCACCCTTTAACATTTTATGTGAAAACTCATCAAACAGATTACCACAAATGCCACCTGCAACTGATTCATCTTCATATGTTTTTAAAAAATTATGTAATGAAAACTCTTGTTCATTTAAAAATTTTTGATATATTCTTTCTCTGATGATAAATGATGCAAATTGAACCTTGTATTGTTGAAAAGTTGAGTCTACTATACTGTGTAGTATCATGTGAGAAGTATCATGAAAAGCATCAGTATCACCAATAAAATTTTATTATCTTATTAAGGTCACAGGTTCTAACTGCATCCTCCATCTTATCAATTGTAATTTTCTTTTTCCATTCAAAAATATAATAAGAAATACCTCCACATAATTCAAATAATTCCTTTGCATCATCTATGGATATAGAAGAATATAATGAATTAAATAAAGCATATTCTATTTCATCTATTGACCATGTTGACATATAATAGGGTTGCCACTTCTGCAGTTTTTTTACAGACTTTGCTATCTCTCTTTTAGATGAAGTAAGAACTATCATTGTTGCAGAATAATTTGAAGGTACCAAACCAACAACTATTTATATTGTTGATTTTAATTTAACACCATGGAAAATTCATCCAAAGTTTTCCCTTTAAAAACTTTACATTCATTTGATGAAAAATGAAAAACAATTCCTTGAAAGTTGATGTGTTGATAAATTTATTTCCTTTTTTAATTTTGCAAAAGAATACAACAAGTAAAAACCAAAATATGACTTTCCTATGCCTGGATTACCAGTTATAAGAAATAATTAAGCATTTTCATTTTTATTTTCATTTGAATTTCGCTTTGAATTTCTTTCATAAATTTTATTGTAACTCTTTCTAATAAGGTAGGATTGTTGTTCCCAAAGAAGGAAATGCCATTTAGAAGTGAAAAAATGTTATTTTGCACCAAGCTGTCTGAGTCAAGTAATGTTTCCGAAAAAGTTGGATGTTTTCATCAGCTTTTATTTCAAAAGAATCTAAAATTATAAATTAATTAATAAGTCAATTAACAATATAAAAGAATATACAAAAAACATAAAATGTCTATCCTCATTAACTAGATGATGAGAAAAATGAAAGAATAATTTTGAAAATTGATAGATAGAAAGAGTTGTAATTTAAATTATTGAAAAAAACATAAAGTTAAAGTTGTAAACAGTATGCCAAATAAATAAATAAACGAAATGAGTGAATGGAAAATAATTTGTATATTTTTTTGTGCAATTTGTTCATTACCTTCTCTTTTACTTAATGCCTCTTGGTACAACATATCCCGACTCTTCAAACTTCTTTTCATCCATTAAATATTTTTCCTCGCACCCTTCTTCACCTCCTTTCCACAATTCCTTTAACCTCTTTCCCCCCACTCCTTTAACTTCTGCCCAGTCTTCTATAATTGTTACTAGCATAATTTCGACAAATGATAAATTAGTGGGCACATGACTTGGAATTTATTTACGAATAAATTATTTTTATTTTTTAATTCAACTTATAATAGAAAAATATGAAAATACTCGGTCAGACTTAAAGCCATTTGTATTACCTATTCTTTGGGCACTCTGATAAAAATTCAACCTTCACTATTACCATTTCTACTATTATCATTATTACTAATATTAATATTTACATTGTTATTTTTATTATCTTCAACTTCACTCGCAGAAAGAAAAATCATACATGATATAAAAATTCTTTTCTTTCAGGTGTTATTATCATGAATTTGAACCATTTGGACTTGTCCATCTATCTATCCCAAGAGTAATATTTGTAATATATTGTCAAATTTTGATTCACAAATGCAACTTGACTATCCAAAATCTACCTGACAACATTTCACAAGAAGGAAGATTATAACCAAGGTTTTAATGCTTTTAATAAGTTAATAAAACAGGATTTTCTATGATATTAAATGGAAGTCCACAACAAATAAATGCAATAGTCAGAACCACATCAATTTGTTCTTAATGTGAATGTTCAATTGATGTAGAACTATAGTAAGGAATCAACTTTAAATTGTTGATCATTACTAATTTTTCTATTATTTGATGTAGACTTCACCCAATCATTGAGGATTTCATATGAATCACTTCTTCTTCACAATGACCCAATTATAATATTGTTTAATATCTGCATTTATTTGTTAAATGAATGACCATTTTTTATGGCAATGGATACATTCACTTCCATATATACCATGTCCCTTTTTCACCTTGAATAAATTGTCTCTCTATACACATGTAAATTGTCTACCACGATTAGAAGAATTATTGCCTCTTGGTCTTTTTTTTATTATAAAATTCCTACAGCATCATATAATTTTGTTACAGCTTTTGACACCTGGTTGCAAATAGTATGTGCTAGATACAACTTCGTTTTATTCATTTTATTTGAATTATTCATTTTATTTTATTTGAATTCCTTGTTTTATTTGTTTTATTCAAATTATTTGTTTTATTCGAATTATTTATTATTATTTGTTTTATTTGAATTGTTTGCTTTATTTGAATAGAAACCCTAGTCTGGATTGTGACCTGGCTGGTTCTTTGATTAGACTGGTGGTCTTTGGATCAAACTATTAATAATCTTAATGAAGGATATAAGTATATCTTTAGACCAAATAATAAAGGTTTATCCTTCCAAATTTGTCAGGATATGCTGAATTTGGGATTTTTTTTACTTTAAAAGTCAAAAATTTACTTTTTTTAAAAGCTAATAACTAATTGAAAATTTTCATTTCTCTTTTTTAAAATTACAGTATTTAATCTTAATATATCTAAAATTTATATAAACATAAATAATCATGGATGATGAAGCTGCAGCAGTAAGTCATGTTTTGTTTTTAATGGAATTTATTTATTGTAGATTTTCTTAAATCAAATATTTTTATTTAAAAATCCCTCTAAAAAATTTTTTTCATGAACAACATTATTACTTTTATTAGATTGTGATTGATAATGGCTCTAGTACATGCAAAGTCGGTTTTGCTGGTGATGATGCACCAAGAGCTGTAAGTGATAATTTTTTTTTAAAAAAAAATTATGATAATTGTAATCATAAGATCAATTGTTCCTTTTTCTTTAAAAAATAAATGTAATTGATAATGATGATAACCTTACTAATTTGTTACTTTATTTCTATTTGCTATTGTTGTTATTATTATTATCGTTATTTATATGCTTTTATTTTTTGCTAGGTTTTCCCAACTATTGTGGGTCGTCCACATCATCAAGGTGTTAATGTTAGTATGGACGAAAAAGATTCATATGTGGGTGATGAAGCTAAATCAAAACGTCGTACCCTTACCCTTAAATATCCTATCGAACATGGTATTGTAACCAGCTGGGATGATATGGAAGAAATTTGGCGTCATACTTTTGATAATGAACTTTGTGTTGCTCCAGAAGAACGCCCTGTGCTATTAACTGAAACGCCCCTCAATCCTAAATCAAATCGTGAAAAAATGACTCAAGTCATATTTGAAACTTTCAATGTTCCAGCTTTCTATGTTGCAATTCAAGTAAGTATTCTCCATCCATTCAACTTGCATTCATGTACACAAAATATGTTGCTTCTTCTTCCTCATCCTCCTGTCCTCAAGAAAAAAAAATTAATTTTTAAATCATTATTTTAATAACTAGGCTGTTCTTGCATTGTATGCTGGTGGTCGTACAACGGGTATTGTGCTTGATTCTGGTGATAGTGTTACTCACGCTGTACCAATTTACGAGTGTTATGCTCTTCGCCATGGAATTATTCGTCTTGATTTTGCTGGTCATGATTTGACCAATTATCTTATGACAATTTTTATGGAACGTGGTTACTCTTTTTCCACCACCGCCGAACGTGAGCTTGTTAACGATGTCAAAGAAAAACTTTGTCATGTTTCTTTGGACTTTGAACATGATATGCTAGATTCTGTTCCTTTAGAAAGGTCGTATGAATTGCCTGATGGTCAAATTATTACTATTGGTAATGAAAGGTTAGTATCATTTTTTTTTTAAGAACCAAATTTTCTATTAAATATTATAATTATTGATTGATTTTTAAGTCTCTCTTTTTTTAAATAGATTCCGTACACCTGAAGCTCTTTTCCAACCATCTTTATTAGGTAATTTAGCTACTGGTATTCATGAAACTATACACGATTCTATAGCGAAATGTGATGTAGACATTCGTAAAAATCTTTACGGCAACATTATTCTTGCTGGGTTAGTATAAATTGTTTAAATTTTTTTTTTTTTGAACCCAAATGAGGAATGTTGAAGAAACCATGTTATAAAAGATCCGGGAAATTTATTGTATGATTTCTAAGCTAAAATTAATCTTTGTGACGAATTGCATATAGTGACATTATTAACTCAAAATCACGATGTTTGTAGTTATCCTCATTTCTATTATTCATGCATTATTTTAATGGAAAATATTTTAAAATTTTTTACTCTTCATGATGAATTACACATTAACTGAAAATTGACTTTTGGCAACATTCCTCATTTCTATTGAACAGACCCGATTTGTGTGTGTATATATTTATTTATTAAATATATATTATTTTTGTCACAGAGGCAGTACTATGTATTCCGGTATTTCAGACAGAATGCACAAAGAAATCACAAAAATAGCACCTCCCAGTAAGTTGTTTCTTTTTTTGTTTAATAAATATTTGACATATACTAATAAATTATGAAAAAATGTTTTTTTTTTAAGCTATGAAAGTTAAGATTTTTGCTCCACCAGAACGCAAATATTCTATTTGGATTGGTGGTTCTATCTTAGCTTCGGTATATAAATCACAGATATTTTTTTTTTAAAAAAATGTGGAGAATTTTGTTTAACTAACCTTTTATTTCTTTTTTTAAGCTTTCTACTTTCGATCAAATGTGCATCAGTAAAGAAGAATATGATGAATATGGTCCTTCTATTATCCATCGTAAATGTTTCTAGTCGCTTGACATTTCCCGCAAGTCTAGTAATAGTTTGTAAAATTTTGATGGCATCATAGTAAAATTCGAATTTACGTAATAGTAATATAATCGAATGTCTTCACATCCCCATTTTGATACCCTTGTTACTCAAGGTATAACCTGCTTGTAATATATCTTCTTTAAGAAAATTTTTAAAATATGTTGTTGTTAATAAAATCGAAAATAATCTCAAAGTCAAATTTTGCCTTTATATGTAGAAATACTCGGACATCCTTTGTTGTCACGTCAATGTTGCATCTACAACTGTGAAATTGTTACACGATTCATTTCTTATTCTTATTTGAACACATTGCACCGTGTTTGTTGAATAATTAATTGAAGAGAAATCATCATTTTCAACAATGCAATCGTCGTTATTCATCATTGTTGTATTATAATTTAAATTTAAAACAATGAATTGTACAACTACAAATTATCAACAATTTATATTTGTTATTCAAGCAACCAACCATTCAATGTAGCATGAATATCCAAAATTAATTGCAATAATTTAAATAATAACCTTTATTTGAATGGAGATTATAAAACGATAAATAACAAGTAACATCAGTAACGAAGTTACTGTCATAAATCATATTTCTAGTAAAGGAATTCAAAGATCCACTTCATTTTTTGCTTTTATAAAAAATAATTAATTTACATACTTAAAAAACGAACAGAAACATGCTTTTATAAAATCTTTTTTGTTGGATCGTAAAAGCCACTTTCTTTCAGCTATTTATTTATATATATATACATAATAATAACCATCAAAATTTTACATATTGATTAAAATGACACTCGGCTGTTATTATTGTAAATACATACATAATTTGAATTACACGAGAAATAATGAAGCTATGAAATTCTATTTATAACGGACCATTTGGTTTAGGAAAAAATGTTCGTTATAAAGAGAATCCGTTATAGACCGTAATAGTTTATATATTGGACATATAAATGGGTCCAAATTCTCTTCTCAGTCCGTTATAGAGAGTGGACTGTAGATGAAATATGAACGTAATATTGTTGTAGTTAATAATAAAATGAAACTATAAGACAGATTTTTATAAGTAGACACATTGGCAAACCGATCCTTAATAATAAATTTAAGACATCAAAAAAAACCAAAATACATTTTAATTTGTTATTATTCCATTTGAGGAAAAAACAAAATCTTGGAGGCATCACTTGACACTATCAAAGTTAATTTCGCCATATTACTTTATTCTTTAGCCATCAATTTCACTTTGTATTAATTATTAGCAACATTTTTGGCTTAATTATTAATTTAGTTGTCATTGAAGGTAAAAAAAAATCAAATGAGTATGCATTTATAGTATCTCTCTATCTCAATAACTTAACGCATTTTTGCTTGATGTAAATAAATTATGTAGCAAGTTCCCTAGTACGTGTCGAGGGAAATTATGTTGCTACTGATTCAATTCTTGAAATTACTATTATGATCACGATACTGGCAATTCTTTTGGCTGTAAACAAAGAAGTCTACGGTGCCGAATGGAATTATATATTCTCTGACGATGTTGAAAATTTTGAAGTTTCAGACTATGTTCTTGGGAGCTTTAGAAAAAGGAAATACCGTGGTCCAATTCCAAATAATGGGACAACATTTTATTTCGAGGAGATTGATAGTGATGTTAGTTAATGGCATATTCACTCTTGCGGTATCACACCCTGTCTGATGTAGGATTTAATTGTTCGTCTTCAAATAGATGTTTTTTATTTAACTAATTAATAAAAATAATTAATAGTATTAGTGTATTGCCTATTACTATTAATGATGTGAATTAGTACACAGTTCACACTCCTTGGAACGAAAAAATTTTTATCCATGTATATATTTTTTTTTGTGCCTTTGTTCTTCATATATAGAAAAAATTTGGTAAAAAGTAAATGAAAAAAAGGAGTTCTTTGTGGTAAATTTTCGCTTATTGTCGTTATAGAGAGATCAATTGTAAAGAAAATGAACCAATGACAGGAAATGGCTAAAATAAATCTTTGTGTGATTTCAGATTAAAATTCATAATTTGAACCATTTCGTTTTATAATATTTCGTCAGTTGATCGTTCCATCAAGTATCTTTAGTTGTGCCATTCTAACAAAACTATTTGTTTTTTCATAGTAATAGCCTGCCCTATAATAATAAAAAATTACATACGGAAATTCCATGTTTTATACGTAATAGTAACAACTAGAAATATGATTTGTGACAGTAACAACGACTTTGTCACTAGCGTTGTAATTATTATTGATTATTACAAAAATTAATTGATTTTTTTTTGGTGAGAATAAAGGTTGAAACTAAATAAATATAATCGTTATGCAGTAAAATGTTAATTCAATTTTGCTGAAGGCCTGAAATTTTCTTATTGAATTTCTATTTGTAATAATGCATGCTTCAATTATTTGTTCCAACCATTCAATGTAACCTGAATATTCAAAATAATTTACAAGTAACATCAGTGGCGAAATCACTCTCATAAATCATATTTCTAGTAAAGGAATCTTCATTTTTGCTTTTATAAAAAAAATAATTAATTTATATACTTAAAAACGAACAGAAACATACTTTTATAAATCCTTTTTATTGGATCATAAAAGGCCATTTTCTTTTAGCTATTATTTATACATGAGAAAATTTTTTTCTTCGTTTTTACATATAAATTCTTTGATTAATTTCTCCACTCATAGAATGATCACAAAAACTCTAAAACTCGAGCCATTTTAATGTGTAAAATTCGCGTGAAATTCAAACTAGCCAATCAGAATGTTGTATTCAAACACCCACCCCAAAATTTTTGACTCTCCAAAAATTTTTCTATATTAATTAATATAGTAATAGAAAGCTATAAAGGGCGGCATTAGTCGCCCTTGGGAAATGCAATTGCTAGTTTATTATAATTTCAGATTACAGTCTCATCAGGGCTGAGTTGATAAACTTATAATTTTTTGAAATTATGATATTTATTGAATATTCTATACCAACTGACGAACAATAATACATAATTAATAGCGTAGTTCATTATCACTAGCGTTGTTATTGACAGTGTTATAAGATGGAGTATATCTGTGTTGTTGAAGTTGTTGTTCACTAGGCATTTCTATAATTGTATTCTTTTTCTTTCGATATCTTACAATTATGAATGTTGCTGTTATCGCAACTAACAATATTCCAACAACGAGTGCAATTACTATTACTACTATTTGAACAGTGTTTAATGATGTTGATGACGTTGATGTTTCTGGTTGTGATGTTGATGATGTTGTTGATGTTGTATTTGCAGATATTGAATAATTTAGTTTCCAAGTGTAATCTTTAATATCAAGTATATAAGTTTTTGCAGTAGATGATTGTGGTCCTGAAATGTCATTTGTAATATTCCCTATATATGCACGTATTTTATATTTTTTGATTAATTAATTGTCAACTATTTTAGATAAAAAAATTTTTTTAAAATAATAAAAGTCTACCAAAACTTATTATCATTTGATCTTCAATCAAATTGGCTGAATGGAATGCTACAGGCGTGGCACGACTAACATGTGAAAATTTGGGTGCAGACCATTGAAAAGGATTTGTAGTTGTATTCAGTACCAGAAGTTCAGGAAATGATGTAATTGCTAAAGGATATCTAGTACCACCATAAACAATTATTTTTCCATCCTTTGCTATATAATGTATATATATATATATATATATATATATATAATTTTAGTATATTTTTCTTAAAAAAAAAAATTCCAAAAAAATTTAAATTGAAAATGATTACTAAGTACAGCTGAATGACCAGCTCGAGGTTGGATAGATGATGGACCATCTGCTGTCTAAATTTTCACCCAGGTGTAAGAAAAAATTAATCAAGCCATTCTGTTTTACCCATAAAAAAAATTTAACTGATTTAAATATTTACCATATTTGACCAAATTAAATTATTTGTATCAAAAATTTTTATCTATAAAATAAACATATATCCATATATTATTAATTATTTTTTAAACAGCTTATATAATGAATATTTTCTATCTATGTACATAAAAATAAATGCATACTTTATAGATGTCAGCTTCATAAATACTTGTACCTATAATATCACTTGTTTCTATTCCACCAATAATTACTATTCTACCATCAGTTAATAAAGTTGAAGTATGATCAAAAGTTGGTAATGGTGGATTATTAGCCATGACTTGATGCCAAGTCGAGTCAATTGTATGAAAAGTGTGCATATCATTAAAATATCGAACAGAAGTAGATCCAGTATAATGATCAGCTATTCCACCAAAAATACAGAAACTTCCTTCATCATCCATTATAACGCTACTTCCTCTACGATTGGCGGGAGCAATACCGAGTGTGTTTGGAGTACTCCAAGTTTTTGTAGTTAAATCATATGTATGAAACAAACTAAGGAAATTCTGTTTTTGAGAAATTGGATTTACCATCATTCCACCAAATATAAAAATTGTTGAATTATTTGGTCCACCAACTGCACCTACAGTGAAAGCAGTTCCTACAGGAATGTCTTTGTCATCTACCCATGGCACATTGTTAACATCAAACTCCTTAGTTAAATCCACATAAAATAATGAATTCGTTACAGTTACTAATGTTTGTTCTATATTTATACCTCCAACAATGTAAAGTTTATTATCAGTCACTACACTAGTAGTTGCATAACGTCCCACATCAGGAATTGAAAACACATTAGTATTAATAAATAACAAAATTATTAAATAAATTTTGTTATTTTTGAAGGTTAAATTCATTATTATTTTTATCAGTTAATTTTATTTGTGCCTACTATTTTTTTGTAAAGGTTGCTACTCTTGACATTCCATTTGAGTATATTTCTGATTACTTATTCATAAAGAGTTTTACAATCGAGAAGGCATTATATTGATTTTAAAGTATTAGAAACTATGAAGCTCTGGCAGTATTAAATAACCTGTGATTTACAAGCAAATTTGCACCCACGACCATAAATTTTTTAGCCAATTAGGTGAAATACAATGAAAAGCTTTCATTTCTATTGGTACAAGTTCAATGTCGTCAATAGCATTCGTTTTTTATTCATTCGGTATATAATTACCTTATTTTTATTCCAGTGTATTCCTGCAAGAGAGATATCAGTCAGCAAAAAAAAATATTCAATTAATGAATCGAATAAAAGAGATTCAAAGAACCACTTTTTCTAAAAAGTAAATAAAGGTAAAATTTTTCTAATTATTATAAGATTATTGTAAAAGTGATAACAATCAAGATAAATTTTAATATTTCACCGAATAGATGGATAATTTTGATTTTCAGAACTCTTGGCACGTTTTTGACAAAGGTGAAAATACATTCTGTTCAAGTATATGATTAGAAAGCTTTATTTTTAATGGAAAGTCTTGTACAATAATAATAAGCTTATATATTTGACGGTAATACATTTTCGTCATGTAACATCTCGTCAGTTGACTAAATTTCGTCAGGTATCTTTATTCCATATTGATTTGCTAATACTCTACGGTTTTTTGGATGAAAATGATTGTTGTGGAGATAATTTTAATAAAAAAAATTTTTAATTATATAAATTTCGGTTATATAGTAGTGACGTTAGCCGATAGAAAAACCTTAGCGGCTAAGAACTTAAATAAATCCCAATTGATAAAAAAACTTTCAGATGGTACTAAACTTTCCAGTATTATTATTACTACTATTATCGTTATTGTTACTATAATTATTATTACTATTACTTACTATTGCTATTATAATATCCCGCCTTTAATGGTTCGAATAAGGTTTATTTGAATTATTTGTTTCATTCGTTATGAATTTGAGTATCCGAATTACAATGAAAGTTTATTCGAATAGAACGAATAAACGAATAGGACGAATAATTTGAATAAAACGAATAATTCAAAAAAACGCGATTATATTTCCAAACATTCAATTAATAATAGCTTATCAGAGAGTTTTTTCATTTATATTATATAGTAAAAAATTTTTTGTGGACAATTCGAATACGGTGCAGATCATCTATAATCATTAATTGCTTATAGTAACAATTGGTCAACTTCAAAATACTAAAACAAAAA
>CAUDNR010000447.1:30725-72985 GCA_958430865.1 Entrophospora sp. SA101
AGAATCAACCGTAAGTCAGCGAGTAGGCTGTGTGTTGAGCTATAAATAACCTATTAAATAGGAAACTCAGATTGCACACTCGCAGTATTAAATTATCACATGATTCCCCCTACCTTAAAAACACTTGATTTTAATAGTGTGTAACAAACCCTAGGTGTTTATGCATACCTAATATCACAACTCTTCAGAGTTGTGACTTGATTGCAGAGCATCCTTACCCTAGAGGTGAATCATTGCAGGTGACTTTTCGTCTAACATGTCAGCAGCCTTCTCTGGTCTGGGTGCTGTGAGGGAAGATTAGTGAAAATGTCATTGACAATTGATGCAATCTCAGTAAACCCCAGAGCTTTGCACCCCCCTGGAATTCTGCTACATCATTGTATCATCAGAAGCACTGTAGTCAGATTAGCCTTGTGTAGGTGAGGAAGGTGTGTGAATGACTGTAAAGTGTTCAAGGTAGCATAAAGTGCTTCAACATCTGATAATCAAACATCACATACTTGAATTGTTTCTTCTGCAACAGTCAGTCATGCTGCCTTGACATCTTGTAATTATAATAATATCAATATTAATATTAATATTGGTTACACAAAGCAAAATACCAATCATTCATCTTGATAAGATCTTATAATTACCCATCGAGTTCTGCTCCATGTTTTGATTTCAATAATTATATTTATAAAATAAAAGACACCACATTATATCAATACAAATTAAAAAAAGTACCTCTGGTTAGTTATTAACACTTCTTCAGAGTCAAACCATATCAAACAATAATGCTCACATTTGGTCATCTTGTAAAAAGTAAATTGTTTTTCCAAAAAAAAAAAAATCAAAAATCCGCAATCGCCAAATCGATTTCTAAATAAGGATAACACGCACCCAACCCACCAATAAAAATTGTATATTCTGAGATTTCACGAAATTTGTGGATTTTTTTTGTGGATAACTACACAATTATAGTGTCTGTCCCTTAAAAAAAACATGCATAAATAAATTAGTGTACACATTTGTTGATCAATTCTTTTTTTAAAAAAATTAATTCTAAAATGCCAAAAGACCAAAGAGATAAGAATAAAAGAAAACAGGAATTTGAAAACAGGTGTGTTTATCATAAGAATGGTGGTAGTTATTGCCACTCATTGTGATTGCAGCCACTTGTTATCATTATATGTAGTTAAAAAAATCATCATCAACTGACAAAATGAGTAAAAATTTTCAATTCCTGAAGTGTTGTCCACAGAACACAATTATTATATAAAAGTATTCGGTGAATTTTTTTTCAATAATGATAATGACTATAATAAAGAACAATTACTAGAACAAATAACAAACCTGAAAGATGAAGTTAACATAAAAATGAAGATATAAAAAAATTAAAATATAAATTAATTACAGAGATGGAAATCAATGAATCATTGTCTGAAGAGAGTGAACAATTAAAAAAAAATGAAGAAAAAAATAGAGGTGAAAATACATTAAATGTAAAATTTCCTCGTACAAGTGTACGACCACAATGAACTCAATGGTATGTACGAAGATTCTTCTTGTACAGTGAAATTGTGCAACTCTGGTGTAATATTTTATCACTACAGAAAATAATCGTTCCTGATAGATCGTACATTCGTACGTACATATGTAAAATTTTCTCGTACGGGTGTACGGCCACAACAAAATTGTACGAACTCAATGGTATGAAGATTCTTCTCGTACAGCGAAATTCACAACCCTGGTTTAAATCAATTGTACTATAATTCTTGAGTTCCATAGTAGATCTGATGTAAATGAGTTTCATATTAACTATTTTATATAGGGATAGTTCTATATATCACTTAATATTAAGATAAAAATGGATATTATTATTATAAAACAAGGATGATGATGAGGAAGGTGAGGAAGCGTTTGAAATACATAGTATTGAATATGCAGTTAAGTGAAAAAATATTTTCTGGTCCTTTAGCATTATTGTTATTATTACATAAAATGTTACAAGGATTATTTATATTGTTTGAAGTGCTCAAACTAGCCCTATCAATTTAAAATGGGTATATTTCCCCAATCACAGCCGAAGATAGACAGTTGTTCTTTGGGAATTGAATTAATTTGCATTTCAAGAGGGAATAACAGATATGGTGATGAAATAATACCAAAATTTACTTTAGACAGGACATAACTTACTAATCATGAAAATGTGATGCACATGGAAGAAAAACTAGAGTGCAGTATATCAAAAGTGATACAATATCCTCTTCGTCATGAAGCATTGAAAACCTTACCATTGGTCTCAGAAGAGATTCGACCCTATGACTTTGTTTATGATAGAAAACTTCATAGGTCTAGTTGCTTTCCATGATACTCAATTAACAATTATTGGTGAGTAGTGTAAACAATGTAAATGATCATGAAGAATATTCACCACAAGATGCAAGTATGACTGATAAATAAAAAACTTTTTTTTTTTTTAATCACTATGCTGAAGAGAGAACTCCATACATGAATACAGTTATTGTCAATAACACAGAAAAGTCAATATTATTTTAATTTTCAAATAAAAATAGAATTTGCAATTTTTCTTGCAAAAGTAAAATGTAAATATTTTATTTCAGAAATAATATAATCATGATCAAATACAATGTCATCAATATTCTTTGATCATTTAATTGATTGTCGATTGTTAATTTTCTTTTTGATTTAATTGTTGATGAATGGATATAGTCAAATGATTAATGATCAGAACCAATCAAATTTATTTTAAAAAAATAAAATAAAATAATTTGTTTATCTGCTTAGTTGATCAATAAATCTCAGATCTCAAGATAATAAATTCACTTGATTTTTTTAGTAATAATACTACTTTTTTTAAAACTCTTGTCCGTTTTTTTGATAGTTTGTAATTACGCAGTAATTCAACAAAGAGTAAAAAGCGGAAATTAATTATTAAAAAAGTAGTATGTTCGTTAAACGTTTTTGTTGTAAAGAACTTTTATTTATTAATAAAGAAAGGAAATAAATAAATCAAATAAATCAAATGTATGTTGTAGAAAATATTCCATGAAAAAAAAAATTGTTACACGAAATTTACTTAGTCTCAATTTCTTAAATGTATAACAAAATTCGGAATTTTCAAAATGCTAAGGCTCTGCCAATTTTCAGTTTAAGAAAAAACCAGCCGATAACTTTTGAAGCTCGAGTCATGAACAATAAAACTTATCGGTTAAATTTTTTAAAATGATATAATTTTTTTTTGTTTTAGTATTTTGAAGTTGACCAATTGTTACTATAAGCAATTAATGATTATAGATGATCTGCACCGTATTCGAATTGTCCACAAAAAATTTTTTACTATATAATATAAATGAAAAAACTCTCTGATAAGCTATTATTAATTGAATGTTTGGAAATATAATCGCGTTTTTTTGAATTATTCGTTTTATTCAAATTATTCGTCCTATTCGTTTATTCGTTCTATTCGAATAAACTTTCATTGTAATTCGGATACTCAAATTCATAACGAATGAAACAAATAATTCAAATAAACCTTATTCGAACCATTAAAGGCGGGATATTATAATAGCAATAGTAAGTAATAGTAATAATAATTATAGTAACAATAACGATAATAGTAGTAATAATAATACTGGAAAGTTTAGTACCATCTGAAAGTTTTTTTATCAATTGGGATTTATTTAAGTTCTTAGCCGCTAAGGTTTTTCTATCGGCTAACGTCACTACTATATAACCGAAATTTATATAATTAAAAATTTTTTTTATTAAAATTATCTCCACAACAATCATTTTCATCCAAAAAACCGTAGAGTATTAGCAAATCAATATGGAATAAAGATACCTGACGAAATTTAGTCAACTGACGAGATGTTACATGACGAAAATGTATTACCGTCAAATATATAAGCTTATTATTATTGTACAAGACTTTCCATTAAAAATAAAGCTTTCTAATCATATACTTGAACAGAATGTATTTTCACCTTTGTCAAAAACGTGCCAAGAGTTCTGAAAATCAAAATTATCCATCTATTCGGTGAAATATTAAAATTTATCTTGATTGTTATCACTTTTACAATAATCTTATAATAATTAGAAAAATTTTACCTTTATTTACTTTTTAGAAAAAGTGGTTCTTTGAATCTCTTTTATTCGATTCATTAATTGAATATTTTTTTTTGCTGACTGATATCTCTCTTGCAGGAATACACTGGAATAAAAATAAGGTAATTATATACCGAATGAATAAAAAACGAATGCTATTGACGACATTGAACTTGTACCAATAGAAATGAAAGCTTTTCATTGTATTTCACCTAATTGGCTAAAAAATTTATGGTCGTGGGTGCAAATTTGCTTGTAAATCACAGGTTATTTAATACTGCCAGAGCTTCATAGTTTCTAATACTTTAAAATCAATATAATGCCTTCTCGATTGTAAAACTCTTTATGAATAAGTAATCAGAAATATACTCAAATGGAATGTCAAGAGTAGCAACCTTTACAAAAAAATAGTAGGCACAAATATATAGAAATAAACTATATAAATGATGATAATTTTTTTCCAAAAAAAATATTATAAATACAATATTATAATTCTTCACCATAACACTTGGAAATATAACTCTTCCTATATATAATATAACAATTATAAATGGTATTATTACAACTAATATTATACCACTTATAGTTGAAAATACTATTATGTGAGATGCTCTTCTCCATCATTGTTTTGTTCCAAGTTTTTAATAAGAATTAACCCATCCACAAAATTTAATCTTCGAAAATAATTGCAATTCATCAGTATTTGTATTACAAAACATTTATTGATTATGAAAATAGGTGTGGCTCAAGAAGGACAATCATTTCATATGGTGATGGGGTAGAGGTCATGCATCAGGGTCACCTTATAAAAAAATGAATGTAAGGAAAATATAAGGAACATTACATTTTTCCAATTTACCAGATGTGATTTTATTACATATGGAAATTACATATAGAAAAATGTTTTTTTGTAATTCTTCTTCATTTTTATAGGACCAGTAAAGGAATTGTATCCGTGACTGCAGAGTGTTTGTCAAATCAAGAAGCATGATGAGTTTCAGGCAAGTTTAGTGTGCTCAAATGTAATGAGCAGTTAGAATATGGAACTTGATAAGTTTGTCGTTTGCTAGTAAAGTTGTTGCGGTTGTTTTTTGATTCTTTAGAAAATTCTTTTAATATAAATTAATTTTTTGATTGTTCGATTTACAAGAATAATAAATAAAGTTTTTTAATGAATTAATCAATCATAAAATGCTTATACTTGGATTCGGATGGAGGAAACCTTCGCTAGATGAACTGGCGAGATGGTTCATTAACCCCATCATTTTTTAGAATAGGTCGCTTTTTTGACCAATGGAAACAATGCGCAGCGAAAAGCCAAGTTTATTTAAACTATTTAAACTGCAATTTTTTGAGTAATGTAATAATGAAAAGTTACACATTATTAAAAAATTTCAGATAAACTACTTTTTTCCACTATATTAATATATCCATTACTTAGATTATATAACATTTGCTACTTTTCTCTTATTTTTCTTTTTTTTTTTCATAAAAAAGTTTTACTCATATAATTGAAGTTATTCATTACTGTTATTGTTATTATTAGAACTTTTTAAATGCTCATTATTGATGTCAATACGAGTTCCTTCAATAATGCAGCTACTTCCACTTCTCCCATTTCTACTGCCACACCGAATGGTGCAACATTTTTAACCGGCAATCAATTGCAACAACAACAAAAAATAATTCCTTCTCCAATTTATACCGCAGTATCATCATCACCCGCCTCTTCAACAACAACAACTCCTGTTAGTACACCATCATCTACCACCGTAACTTCTCCACCCGTCACTAATGTTAAAAAACGCAAAAATTCCAGCGTTAGAGATGACAAGGGTGGAAAAAAGGCTAAAAAAATTCCCAATTTTAGTTTAAAGAAGCCACCAAACCCTTTCATATTTTTCACAATGACCAAAAGGTATTTATTTACTTATTTATTTGCTGTATATTGACGATGATGTATTGATGATGGCCAATTATTAATTTCTAAATATAGAATGGAGATTAGTGCTAAAAAACCGGGTATAAAAAGTACTGAAATTAATTCACTACTGGGTGAAGTGTGGAGAAATATGTCCGAGGAAGATAAAAAGGTAATTTTACATAGATAATATATATTAATACAACAATTTGTTAAATAATCCATTCACTATGTTATGCTTTATTTATTGGGTTAGCCCTACCTCCAAATGAGGGATACGGCATTGGAACAGTACGAAAAGGATTTGGCGGTATGCATTTTATTACTATCTATCTACATTTAAAATATTCAAATAAAGATATTGCAATCTCTCATATTTTCTTGATTTATATTAGGCTCAACAACAACAGCAGAAATCGCCACTTTCACCACCACCATCATCACAACACCAGCAGCATTCGCCATCACGACCACTACCACGATCACCACATCATCATCAACAACAGCAGCAAGTATATAAGTTTGTAGATTTAGAGAACGACGTAATGTACCAAGAGGCTGTCAAAATTGCTAGAAAAATTTTAGACGGTTTAGAAACCGATCTAAATGATCGTTGGTATGAATATGAATTACCAACATCGCTAAATAATCTTGTAGAAATCAATTATTCAAGCACAAATACAAATCCATCCCTATTTTTAAAATGATACGGTGATCAGACTGTTGGGTATTTTTCATGATTACTTATTGGAGATATTAATGATGAGTTTATGGATGAAGCTTGAATAACCATTTGTTTATAATATCACAATTATAGTATTGCTGCAATTATAAAACTCTCCCTCTTCTTATAATTATAATTAGTATTTTTAAACCCGTCCCACTCATATCATATACCTGAAGTACTGAAGTAGTATGAGAAGGGAAAACCAAAAAAATCAAAAAAAGAGTTCATATATGTCATCCAGGTAGATTTCAATAATTTTCAAATATGGCAGAAAGTTAAACAGTTGAATGAATGCATTAAACGTCAGACCTATCCACCAAAAACTTCATTTATCAAAGAACAAAACGAAGATGAAATTTTCGGATGGAGAGATTGAAAGAATTAAATTTGAAACTCTATGATGATTACCATTATACTGTTGTTCACTCTACAATAAAAATATTTTTATTTTTAATAGAAAATTTTCATAGTTTTACAAATCTATCCTTTTGTCAGAGTTCAATGTAAAGATGGACAGCAAATCCAAATTTGTTATCCCTGTTCTTCTTGATATATTTTACAAGTAATCCTTTCTTAAGTATTATTGAATAGTGATATTAAATTAATAACATAAGGAGCAATGTTTCACCTCGCTATTGCTTAGAATTCTTCTAATAGTGGCGTAATTCGATAATAGGAGATAATCTTATATTTATCTGTGTAAGGAAAGAGTGTTTTTTTAAATATAACCAAAAAAAGAAAATAAAAATTTTAATTGAAAAGGTTCTATTGCTTGGAATTCTTTTATACTTACAAAATTTGAAGTGATTATATTATTCCGAGGATCAAACAACAAATATTTTTGTCTTAATTAGTATTAAATTTAAGTTTAGAAAAACTGATTTAGTGAAAACAAATTACTCAACTTTCTCAATCCTAATAATTAATTTTCTTGACCAAGCAATAATAACCGTGAACTTTCTCTCATTCCATGTTTGTAATAAATTTTGTTGATTAATTTAGATGCTAGTAAATGTCAGAAGTTAAACTCGATTGTAACACGCTACTTTGCAAGGTTCTCTCATTTTGCCCAATCCGAATTGAGGTTAACAAATCCCAAGCTTTAACACCTTTATTATTTCCAATTAAGGGTTAAATATATGGCAAACAGCAAATCAAAGACCCAAAGAGAGAAAGTAAAATGTTACTAAACAAGTTTGGACGTAAGCTCGAAGCGGCAATGGCCAATCAATAGAACGGAAGCAATCAATGCAAAGAGGTGAAATGATTAATGAATGAGGGAATAATATATATTATACTCTGGAAAGAGTATAATAAATGGCATTCAGAAAAATCTTAAAGAACATTTTAGAAATTTTGAATATTTTGGATAATGACATTGACTTGAGTGATTGCCTTAAATTATATGATTAAGTATAAATCCTAATTTCAGCCGAGTTTTGCAATTAATTATGCTAAAATAAAATCTCTGAACCTAACAAAATGTCCAAAATTGGACAAAAATTGATGCGAGTAACAATACAGAGTTGAGTGAGTACTTATTGAGTAAAAAGATTGACGAAAGATTTGAAAATTTTATCTCTCAAAGTTTCCCTTTAAACGATTTTGTATCTTGCTGTTGCTTTATTATTTGTGAAAGAAATGTAAGGTGATTATTGATGTACTACGGAATTTAAAATGACTGCATTGACACGATCCATTGAGAATCATTTCCATATCTGACGTCTTTTCAACAATAACACACTAGACTATTGTTTTTAGTGCAACGATCTTTTTGTTGAGCGTAGTTTTTTAGCTTTTTTTAAGCCCATTGTTTATCAAGTGTTTAACAAACTTTAATTTTTTTAAAGTATAGATCATACAAATTATGAATGCAATGTCATCATACAAATACATATTAGTATTTCTTAGAATCAAATCTTATCTTTAAAAAAATAAAAAAATAAAAAAAAAAAAATTTTCCGTAATTATGAAACAGCATAAAAGCCTTTGTAAATTCAAATAATTTTGTTCTAATAATAATAAAATTAATTTTGTCGCTTAACGAAATTAATTAGTCATTTCTTCAATAATATAAATATTCTTCCTCAAAATAAAAAAATCATCCTAAATTGCCACTGGTCTAATGTATTATTATAATATTATAAAAAACAATTAAATAATAAAATAATAACAATAAATAATGCAAATTGAAAAAAGTAATGAATCGGAAATAGACCTTATCTCATTAAATTCGAAAAAGACCAGTGGCAATAAAGAAATCGACAATGTGATTTCGTTATCACAATCTCAATCATCATCATATGATGGAAAATATTTAGAATTAATAGAGGAATGTGATGTAAAAATCACTAATTTTTTGTGTAAGGGTGGCAATGGTTCGATATATGAAGGAGTGTGGGGGCCAGGAAGGCGTTGCATAAAGGATAATATAAAATATCGCGAAGCAAATACTGCGGTTATTTTAAAACAAATTAACAAGAAAAACAAAGACAAGAAAATAAAATTGTTTATAAAAGAAGTAAGTTCTCACAATCTCATTCATTTTATAATTTTTTTAGAAACTAATTATGATAATTAATTAATTATTTTCTTCGTTTTTACTATTTAGTTGGAAAACCATAGTAAGCTTTTGAATAGCGACAAAATTATAACAATTTACGGCGTAGCAATAATTAAAAATGAATTTACACTCGTAATGGAATATGCACAAAACGGAAGTTTGCAAAATTTTTTGAAAAATAATTACCATAAACTCATTTGGAAGCAAAAAATTTCCATTATATGCGACATCGCAGAAGCTCTTGAACAGATAAATAATCTAAAATATATTCACGGCGATCTACATAGTGGAAATGTATTAATAAGCGACAACCAAACTGCAAAAATATCCGACTTTGGCTCATCAAGCGCATACAATGACCAACAATCACGAGAAAATCTCAGTTGTACAATTCCCTACACAGCACCTGAAGTATTCATGACAGGTTACTATTCTGAAAATTGTGACACTTACAGTTTGGGGGTTATAATGTCAGAAATTTCTAGTGGCCAACAACCATTTCCAAACGAGAATCATGATCGTCAGCTTGCTTTGGACATTTGTTTAAATAATAAAAGACCAGTATTTGCTAATAATACGCCAAAATTTATAATAGAAATGGCATCTAAATGCATGGATGGTGCCGCTTCCAAAAGGCCAACAATAAAAGAAATACGAGAGAAACTCTATCTTTATAAATGTTGTTTCGACGAATCAAGTATTTTAAACATAAATGGGGATTTTACGAATGAAGAAGTTGAAAGCATGAAAAAATTTAAAGTAGAATTCGAAGAAAAAGACAAAAAGACATTTCTTAATAATAAAATTAATAATAATTATAAATCATCATGCTTATTAAATCCAATGGCTGGTAATTATTATTATTAATATTAATTAATCAATTAGCAATCTTTATTTTAGATTTTAATATTAAATTTGATTTTCTTTGACAATCAAGCGTGGGATTCGAACCAAATCGGATTAACGATACCATCGAAATTACATCCTAGAAGTAACCCCAAGACAACATTTCCACTATTGCACTAAAAACAGTTCCAATAATATTATTAAACGGCGACAGTATCACATCAAATGGTAATAGTGTTCAACAACAACAACGACAACCATCATCATCATCATCATCACCATCATCATCACCATCATCATCACCATCGTATTAACGACCGCTTTAATAGTCGGGATAGTTAAATTTAGGCTGATTATTTAAATATAGACAAATGTCTTATCAGTGAATTTTCTCTCTCTCTAATTTTTTACAAATTGAACGAGAGAAAATTTTTTGATATGACATTTGTCTACGTTCAAATAACCAGGGTAAATTTGTTTAATTTCTCTATAGCTTATAGTTTTACTCGGTCTAAATGCTACCTAAACTTGCACAAATTTCAATTTTCAAAAAAATAGCCTCGTTAGTTATTTTTTTGAAATTTGAAATTGGTACAAAATAGATGGTATTTAAAGTGTGTCATACTATTAACTATATGTAGAAATTAAATTTATTATCCTTTTAAACTCATTCAATTTAATTTATTTAAACATTAAGATATTTGCGTTGTTTTCTTCTTATTATTCTATTCTATTCTATTCTATTCTATTCTATTCTATTCTATTCTATTCTATTTATTTTATTTTATTTTATTTTATTTTATTTTATTTTATTTTATTTTTTTTTATTTTTATTTTAAAATTTAAATCTATCTTATCATATACTTATCCATATTTATTTATTTATTTTTATTTGTTTACTAAAATTACAGAAATATTAAAAAAAAAACCGAGTCGAACTTTGACTTTGTAAAAAACTTTTTCTGAAATAATAAATAAATAAAACTTTTCAGATTAACTATTACTTTACCAATAATTAGTGTCAGTTGGTTATCCCCAAACCCTTATTCAATAGGGAGTTTAGAAATTAAAAATACTGAATAATTTAACCAAAAACTATATCATGTGATTTCCATTTTTGGAAATGCCTTAAAAAATTAAACATTTCATTTTTAAAAAACTACGCATTAGCGTTGGTCGTCAAAACTAAATCAAAAGTCAGGACTTATGTTATAGTTTTGGAAACTAATACTATCACGCACCAATATGGGTCTTTAGATCGATCGTATTGTTTCAAACAATGAATTCGCGTTCACATTTTTTTATTAATATTTTTGAACCATGTCTTTGTACCGTAAAGTCTGGAAAGATAGCACCCCCTACTTTAAAACAATTGAGCGTCAATATAAAAAAAATGTTACACATATGTAAAAAGGGGATGCTATCTTTCCAGACTTTACGGTAATATTTGCATGATGATAAATAATATTGAACTTTTGCCTTCGTAATCTGTTAAAATCGTTGATTTCTTTGATGATGGTTTATAAAGTTTTTGCTATAGCATAAATGACAACGTCTGACTAGAGGCAAATGACAACTTTATTTCTTTCTCCGTGATAGTTGTTTAGTGACGAACCTAGGATTTTAAGCCATAACCCCCGGAAAAAGATCCAATAAATCTCCAATATATGCTATTACAACTTACACATTCTAAGTACTTTAATAAGTAAGCATCTTGTAATTTGAAAGTTCTTTACTTCAATTCCGAATTTGAGTCAACGTGCATGTTCTAAATAAACTCGCGAATTGTTACCGTCATTTTCAAGTTTACTAGTGATAAACAATAAGAAATATTCCTTGTTGATTTTTAGATTATACAACTGTTTCAATTCAGATAAACAATTGTGGATTGGATGGTAAACAAAGGATATTATCAACGATCGTTGATAATTATTTGTGTTGCAAGAGAGAAACCTGTAGATAGAAAAATTATTGTTATTATAATTTATTTGAATTGTGCTTGTCTCAAATAAATTCTAAATCAAGGCTACGCCTTTGCATTTGTAATTATGTTATTTAAAATAAAAGAAAATACATTCATCCTACAAATTACACCAAGTTGTAAGTATTCCATTCTCAAATACTAATAACTTGAAGGAAATAGGTGACATGGCTTATAGAAGGAGTTAATGATCTGAAATCATGCGATGTTCCACCAGAAGTTAAAGATTTGATGGTTCGGCAAATCTTTTATCATTTTATTATTGATAAAGAAATTTAATCAAATTTATTTCCATAAAATTAAATAACTGATAATCATATTGATTACAATAAATAAATAAAATAATCTTATTTTACAATTGTGGTCAAATAAGAAAAAGGAGTCTAAATTTTGGGATCATTTCAAGAATCAATATGAAGTGGTTATTATTCTATGTTGATGCGGAATTACGGTTTTACTGCGTACCGTAATGCCAAATTGCCGTAATTCAGGGATTTCGACGGCAAGTATGCTACCAACTGATATCATTTAACCATTTGACAAATATATAATGCAATAATCAACAATAATAATTAATACACTGAAAAAGGATTTATTACCCAAATAGCTGTAATACATATTATTTATTCAACACCAAGTGAAGTGATAAACGAAAATTTTTTCTGGACCAAGCATTTTGGGTTTTGATGATAAAATTTTGTTGAATAATTATGGTAGGCGTTTTGTTTTTTCCATTTGACTTGTTGATTGAAATCAATTTTTTATTCGATGGAAGCAACAACTGTTGCTATAGATCACGTAATTACTGATAAAATATTAGGAGAAGAGTGCTGGTTGCGCTAATATAACACCTTATTAAATAAATGAATCGAAGGTGAGTATTTTTATTTTTATTACTTTATATACTGTATATCAACAACATTTGAATTAAAAAAAAGGATAGATGGGCTTTGAAAGACAACCAAAAATATGGAGAAAACGAGTGACTAGAAGAATAAAATTTTACCTGAGGATTATTTTTTGGCAGTTAATGTAAATAAATCAGATTGAATGACAGCAAAGGAAACTTCAAATTTGGTGTATGAAGGTGAAATTGGTTCTGAGGATGACCTGAAACAACAACAATAGAAAATTGGATCAAACGATATGCAGCCAGTTTAAAACAATCATCGGTACAGAGAGAAGGCAAAAGAATTATCTAGCAAAGAAAGGTAAACAATATTTAGAGATGAACATTTGAAAAAACATTAAATAATACATTTATTGTTTTCGCATTACTGCTCAATCTCTTGCAAGTTCATTCGAATTAAAAAATAAATCCCTTCGTTTCATTTATGTTTCTATACTCTGGTGTCTTATTTCTTTCTTCAATTTAAACATGTTATTTTGAAATTTTTTTCTTGTTGTCTATTTAATTACAGTTACCAGTTTACATTTTCTAATTAATTGGTCATTTATCTACAATGATCACTTTTTCCAACTTTTCTAGACTTTATCATGCAAAATCTTAATCCTTTATCAATCACTGTTTGGACTTTCCTTCCTTCTCACGTTATTGCATCTGTTCTTTCGTCAAGTATTTTATTATCCTTTTGGTATTCATGTAATAATAATATTATTATTAAGTTTGGTCAGTATTGGTGATAAATGTTTAAAAAAATTAAAAATGTTAAACTTTTGATACTCAATCTCCATGTCCAACATATAAAAGTTTCCAAGAAACACCTTAAAGCAATAAAAAGAATGTCTTTTTGCTCCACCGATCTCACTCAAATAGAAATATCTTTTCTTTGAGAATATCTATCCAATACAATTGGTTTTTCCATTCATTTGGTTCAATAACTATATTTACAAAACATATACTTTTTGATTCTAAATTTTTCAGCTCTAGAATAATTTTCAAATTCAAACCTTACATGCATATAAAACCTTTCAAAATAAACATATTATTATTGTTATTATATTTAATAAAAATAAAATTAAATAGATAATAATAAATTTATTCATGTTTGAGTATAGGATTGCATCACTTAATGAATTGCTAAAAAATATACAATGAGCTGATACGTAGATGCATGTGTATGGACTTCTTAATGTTTGGTTTTATTTCTCAAAAAATTAAATTTTATAATGGATTTTTATTAACATGTGATTGGTCATTCAAAAAATGAATTCATTACTTGAAAAATATTTTAATGAAAATGAGAGGTTGCTAAATACTGAAAATTTTTATGATGTAAAAATATGTATTGGTGTAGAATCTAACATTAAAGAAGTTCATGCGCATGCACCTATCATATCAGCTCATTGCCCATTTTTTAACAATGCATTAAGTAATGCAACAAAAGAAAATGGATATTGTATTATTAAAAAAGCTAATATCAATGAAAAAATTTTCAAACCTATTCTCAAGTAAGTTTAAATAAATTTATTATTGTATTAAATTATAATAATAATAACCTGTTTAATAATTTATTTATTTTGTAAGATTTTTATATACATGTAAAATAGAATTTGAAAATTATTCTGGTGCTGAAGTATTGGAACTATTAACTGCAGCAGATGAATTTGGTATTGAGTTGCTTTACGAATATGCGATGAAATATTTTATTGAAAATTATGACCATTATATAAAAGAAAATCCAGTTAAAATTCTACAATTGATTTATTCTAATGAAAGTTTTAATGAATTGAAAAACATCTATTTGGAAAAGTTTTGTGAATACAGTGAAAAATTATTTGAATCAAATGAATTTAAATCATTAGAAAAATCAATTCTATTGGAAATTCTTAAGAGAGATGATTTTTCTGTTGATGAGATAGTTATTTGGGAAGGCATTCTTAAATGGGGATTGGCCAAACATCCAAAAATCATTAATATCAATGTTGAAGATTGGTCAATACAAAATTTTGTTGATTTAGGCAACACATTAAAAGAATTTTTTCCTCTAATAAGATTTCAGGGTATTTCTAAAGATAACTTTTTTAATAAAATTGCACCATACGACATACTTTTTCCTAGAACTTTATGGAACAACCTTTTACAATCTTATTTATATCCTGATAGTCAACAAAATTTAAATTTATTACCATCAAGGATTTCAAATTTGAAACCAACACTTGAATCATTGACAATTAATCAAAACCTTATTTTGCTTTTTGCAAGTTGGATTGATAGAAAAAATCCACCATATACCTCATTCAAGGAAGTCAAATATGAGTTCAAACTTCTGTATCGTAGTAGCAGAGATGGTTTAAGTGCAGCTATATTTCATCAAAATTGTGATAATATCAACAAAACTCTTTCAGTTGGCAAAATACAAAATTCAGACCAAATAGTTGGTGGTTATAACCCATGTGATTGGAATGGAACTGGTGTATATAAAAATACAACTGAAAGTTTTATTTTTAATATTAATAATAGAAATGATATCAATACTGCACAACTTAGTTACGTTATTAAAAATGATTATAAGTGTGCAATTTGGTGTACTTCTGCCCATTTACCAGTTTTTGGTCGTATTCCTTGTGATTTTTATTTTAATGTAGATGGTAGTATTAAAATTAATAACTTACTAACTTATAATAGCATCAATGTGGTAGATGGTAGTAGATTTAATGAATTGGAAGTTTTTCAAATAATTGATAAAAAATAATAATAATACAATGATTTTTAGATTATTAATTACTTTATTTATAAATCTTTACTGATAATATGCATATAACCAGATTTAATTAATTGAATATGTTTAGCTTAATAAATTATCACTAGTTAAAATATATAATTTCGGGGTATTATTTAGAGATCCTTTTTTTTATGATTTAATTATAATATGTGATTCGCCATTTTTTTTTTTTAATTCGTGATCCGTGAAACAACTGCAATAGTAAATAATATTTAATATGATTTTAGATATTATGATAATATGGAATTGCAGTTATAATTGAAAAATTACATGATTTGTGAGTAAGTCATTAAATAATAAATTAATTACTATGCATGCAGTCCAAACTATTATGACTTTTGACGTGCTCCAATGTCGTAATGCCATAAATATATGAATTGTTCTGGTGTCAGAAATTCTATACATGAAGTAACCCCAAATTTCTTATACCAAAACCCCTCCAACTGTTGTATAAGCATAGTGCTTTGCTAGATAATAGTGAATATCAACAATCAATTTTTTACAATGTTAAAGATGCCCTGTGATAAAAACATAAGTTGCTCCTCTTTGAAAGTTAATATTCCTAAATTTGCGAATCTAATTTCTAATTGACAATAAACTGGTGGAGAAATTGAAAATGATTCATGAAAATGACAAGGCAATTTCATCAAACAAGAGAGAGACTTGGAGATGAACATAATGTTAGATTTATCAAAGTAGTAGAAAATGTGTTTGCCACCATAATATCCAACAAAACGATAATTTAGAGAAATGATTAAAAGGTATATATATCTGTAATTCAAGTCATTTGGTTAAATATGGCATCTAACTAGTTCTATTTCTCTTAATTGTAGCAATGACAATATCTCTTTGGTATCAGTATGCATACCAATCTGATGAGAACACCTCGAAATTGCAATCATTTGCTGTTTTGGTGTATGGTAAGTGTTTATAAATGTCTTTGATCATTTTGAATAGCGTATGAATTTCATTTTTTAAACATGCATTTGATTGATAGTATAGCCTCCAAGGTCAGGACTACCAACTGCTTCACTATCCAAACCCAAGCAAAATCAAATGAATAATTTTACGTTGAACAAATTCATAAAATCAAAATATATTTTATGTTTCATGAAGTTTGATGTAAATCTAATTTTTATCAATAAAGTGTATCAAAAATAACTACAATCCTTTATAATATATAATATAATGATAGCAAACTAGTAAAGGTTATAAAGATTTGTGCATTTTTATTTTTATTTTTTTGTATTACAAAATTGATTTTTGTCTGATATGATGGGTATCAAAATATGCCAACTTGACTAAACCTAATTTTGAAATGATCATGGTTGATTAAAAATTGTAAGCAAATCAATACATTCTGTGGATTTATACTTGTGCGACTTGCAATTGGATCAAAATTCAAAATTGCAAGTTAGTAATTTTGAACAAGTCCGTTGCAAGTCATCTTTTCTCTTAGTGAATTTGCAATTCACTTATTTGAAATTCAAATTAGCTAATCAAAATTTCATATCCAAACATCCACCTCAACATTTTTCACCATTTCCACACATTCTTTTGGATATTTGATAAAATTGATGGTCATAAATTTTTACAAGTCTATAATTAAATAATGATCATGTGCTTTGTCACTAAATGATGGACAACCTGAAAATATCTCCCATCTGACTTCTTTTGTATTTTTTACTTCTTTTTCGAAGAACTTAGGTGCAATATATGATGTGATTCCACATATTTTGTTTGATCAAAATCCCAAATTTGGAATATAACAAGTATTATTTTCCACTAACATATTTATCATCTAACGAGTCACATCAAAATTATTTGAATGACTTTTTGCAAATAACCTTTTAAAGTTCTTCTGGAATATAATTTAAACCATTGCATAGTTATTCTCCGGAAATTTAGTTATGCTATAACATTGATTGATCACTCCCGATTTAATTTTAGAATAATTTAATGCCTGAAGTTGTATAAAAAATCAATTATATAGTATAATGCCCAATATAATTAAAATAATTTATTATTGACCTCATCAAAGATTTTTCTTATCATATTTGAATTTGTTATTTTTTATATTGACTTCAGAAAAAATGTCCGAGACGCGCTTTTCTTTAAAAGTTCTATTGAAAGGCCCTCCATATGGGCAACTATTCACCGTTAATTAATTCATGATTAATGCGGTTTTTTTAAGATTGCATTATTTAAATAATATTCTTAGGATTTTTTTTTTTAAAATCAATAAATCTTTTATTTACTTGATGCTTTAATCAATTGGAATAAGAAATGTAACAATGCCATAAGATAATTTAATCAATGCCTTTACGTTTTTCGATTATTATAAAATTGTCAAGGAGATTAGAAAAAAATAAAATTTCATTCCTCTTATAGATAATAAAATAAATAATATTACTCCATTAAAAAAAAAAATGGCAAAATTCAATTTATACGTTGTACTTGTTTCTTCGGTTTTAATCCCATTCATTATTACAATCAGTAATGCAATTCCAATTCACGACGACGACGCAAAGTCGATTATTAGAGGTGAAAGTGGCAGTCTAATGGATAAACGACACGAATATTTAGTAACAAAAGCAGTAATTGAAACAACTGAAAAACGCGAACCAGCACTTGACATCTATGCCGATAATAATGGTGATAATAATGACAATAATAAACGCGAGGCAGAACCTGATAATTTATCATCATCACCAAACAACGTTATTAACAACACTGAAGCAAATAGACGGTTTGTTGCTGCACCTTTAACAGAAGCCGTTGCAGCACCCATTGCAGCAACAACAAAAATAGCACCTCTTGTAGCAACAGCAGCGACAGCTCCAATTATTGCCTCTGCTGCAACTATACCATTAACTGCTGGATTCCAGCCACTCGGTTTATCATATTTAGGTCATGGTGCCTTTACTCCTCCCTACATCAAGAGAGGTAGTAGTGATAGCATCATCAATTTAAAGAAACGACTCATTGGCGGTGGTACTCCGATCGGTGGATTGTACGGTGGTGTTTTATATGGTACTTCTGGATCATACGGAAACGGATATGATAGTAAATTTTTTGGAGGTATTCCTTATGTTGGTAGTCATGATGGTTATAAAGGTTATGGTACATCTACTGGTTACGGTATTGGTGGTTTATATTAAAGAAAAAGTGGTAATTAAAAATCTAAAAAAATTATTTAATTAGGTTTATTTAAATCTTTGGTATTAAAAATTTTAATTCAAAAAAATAAAAAACTTTATTTATATATATATTTAAAATAAATAAAATTTTATTGGATTAACTCCATAGTTGTTGCAATTATTTTTTTGATTTTGATGTTGACTTTTGACCTTTAGATAAAAAATCATAAAATGCACTTTGAGGTAACTCAATATTCCCTAAATAATAATAATGAATGTCGTTACTAATAATAATAATAATGATCGTAGTAGTTAGTTAAAATAAAAATTTACTCACCAACCATTTTCATCCTCTTTTTGCCTTCTTTTTGCTTTTCAATTAATTTCATTTTCCTTGTAACATCTCCACCATACTTGAAAAAAGAAAATAATATTGATTTAATAATATTAATGATATTGGTTTTAGCGACAAAAATAAATTATCAGCTTACGCATTTAGCAGTAACGTTCTTTCTTAATGCAGAAATTCTAAATATAAATACATAAAAAAAATATAAATATGTATTATAGATTGCTATTAACAAAAAAAAATTTTAATAATTTACGTTTCTCTTGAAATAACTTTCCCTCCAATGGCCGTCTGTATAATCACTTCATACAATTGCCTAAATTTATCCAGAAAAATATAACAATAAATATATAATAATAGCAAATAAATAATAATAGTAGTATTAATACTTTGGTATAACATCGGCCAATTTTTTTGTCCATTCTTTACCAACACGATTAACTTGCGATCTATGCATAATTGCTGCTAATGCATCCACCGGTTTTTTATTAAGCAAGACATCCATCTTTAATAATTTTGATAATTTTAATAACTTGATAATTTAACAAATAAATTATTTATTTAAAAAATCATTATAACCTTAACAATATCGGATTTCTGATATCCCATATCTTCATAATCAAAACTATAGAAATAGAAATATTCTAAATAAATAATCAGATTCAATAGATAAGACTGTTTTTGTTTTCAAGCTTTATTTATTACCTTGCATAACCACTTGATCTTGATTTCAATTCATCATGAAAATCTATTACAATTTCTGCAAGTGGAATTTCATATTTCATCATCACACGGGACTCATCAAGATAATTATATTCTTGTTGTTCACCTCTTTTTGTCTAAACACAAAAATATAAAAGTGTTATTATCATGTATTTTTTTAAATTAAAATAAAAAATTATTATTATAATTTATACAAACACCGCAAAGATCCATCACAGAACCCATATATTCCTTTTTTTTTTAAGTAGATTGATAAATAGATAAATTAATAAAATAAAATAATAATATGGATTAGAAATACTTCAAAGGTAAAGAAGATAAATTAGAAATTTGTATTAAATAAACCAGAAAATAATAAATACTTCTGGTAATATAATTGTTGCTAAAACCATTGGCTCTTGAAATTCTAAAATCTTATATTGTAAATCTACAGAATCAGGAAATTCCGTTGGATTCTGAACAAAACTCTCTTTCCCATCTTTATAAACAACTATTTTACAATAATAATTTTAGAAAAGAAATTTTTTTAACGGTTGATTAAAAAATTAAACAAAAATTTACCTTTATAAGGTACAGTTGGTTGGGTTATTATTATATTTGCACCATATTCCTATGAATAGAATTTCTTTTTCCAATAAACATAAAAATAAAAGTCATTGAATCATTATTATTCAACGTTGCCGTTGTGCTTTCCTTACTTCTTCTAGTCTTTGTCTAAATACATCCATGTGTAATGTACCCAAAAATCCTATTCTCCAACCTTGTCCTAAAGCCATACTACAAGTTTGCAAACGAATAAATAAACGAATAGTCTTTAAATTAAAAAAATATAAATGAATTTAACAATTATGACACTTTGGATTTTTCTTTTCTGGTTGCTTTGTTTACCTTGTTTCTTTTTGAATAGAAACGCTCGCATCATTAATAGTCAATTTTGTTATAGACTCATCTAATTTATTGAATTCATTAGTATCTACAGGAAATATACCTGCAAAAACCTTTTAAAAATAACATGAATACATTTATTTATATATAATACAATATTAATGAGCATAAATTTCTTTACCATTGGTTTTGCAGGTTCAAATCCAGGCAATGGATCTACAGGAATTTTGTCATGATAAAATGTATCACCAATATGAGCTTCACTAGCAGCCTTCATACCACATATAACATATCCAACCTGTCCAGAATGCCTTTATATAAATGAATTTTTAAGTTATATTCTAATTATTAATATTATAATATAATAATATTGTTATTAAACATACAAATAATCAGTGGAAACTTGTTCAGGATACATGATTCCAATATCCAAAACTTCATATTTATTATTTGAATAAGCTGATACTATTCTATCACCTATTGAAAAAAAAAATCAATATTTTAAAAATATTTTATCAAATCAACTTTTTCTTTAAAATGATTTTTTGAAAATAAAATAAAAACCTTTTTGTAACCTTCCATCAACAATTGACATGAGAGAAATAACTCCAACATAAGTATCATACCATGAATCAAATAAAAATGCTTTCAATGGCTTGTTTATATCACCACTTGGTCTAAGATATTCATTTATTCAAAAATAAAGATATTGATTTATTATTAATAAGAAACATTGCAATTACTTTTTCTCATTTTTGCTATTACTACTATTATTATTATTATGTTATTGTTATTATTATTATAAATCATACTGTGGTACTTGTTCAATTACTTTTGGCAATAGTTTATCAACATTTAATCCCGATTTTGCAGAAGTCTAGAAATTAATCATAAATATAAATGTAAATATAAATATAAATATAAATATAAATATAAATATAAATATAAATAAAAAATCCAATCTAATCTAAAATCTAATAATGAATATTTATTACCAATAAAATCTCTGAAGTGTCTAGTTTGAATGTGCTATTAATTTGTTTGATAACTCTATCAACATTTGCTGCTTGAAGATCAATCTTTAAAAATATATATTTAAAATTGATGATAGCAACAAAAATATTATTAATAATATTTTAAAAGTAACAATATATTAGATAAATGAAATTATTATTATTATTATTACTTTATTAATAACAGGTATTATTGTCAATCCTTGATCAAAAGCCAAGTAAAAATTTGCAACAGTTTGAGCTTGTATTCCTTGTGTGGCATCAATTAAAAGTATGGTTCCTTGGCATGCTGCAAGAGATCTTGACACTTCATAATTAAAATCTACATGTCCCTAAAAATTAATAGTATTAATATTAACATATTAACATTATCATGATTAATGATAGTGATGATGATGATAATGGTGATAATAATAACCATGGTAACTTACAGGTGTGTCAATTAAATTAAGTAGGTATTCTTTATTCTTATATTTATAAAACATTGAACATGACTAATTAATTGATTATTAATTTATTAATTAATTATTTGTAAAAAGATTAATATTATTATCATTAGAATATTTATTACTTGTGCTTTGACAGTGATTCCTCTTTCTCTTTCCACTGAAAGTTTATCTAAAACCTGTTGCTTAGAATTGTTAATAGATATTGTTTCTAATATAAATAAAAAAAGTAAATAGTAAATAGTAGATACTTGATTATAAAATTTATAAATTGATTTTTTACTACTAGTTATATTGTGTTTCTTCTTTTACCTGTTAATTCTAATAATCTATATAAGAAGATATTGTTTAAATATATGAGCAAAGATTTATTAATTGATTATTTTTATTATTATTAATTGTTTACCTATCTGCTAATGTACTTTTACCATGATCTAAGTAATTAATCAATTATTTAATTAGTTGATAATTAATCAGGTACTTTTTTAAAATAAAGAATCAGATTCCTACCTACATGTGCAATAATACTAAAATTTCTAATTAAATCAGAAGAAAATTTTGATAAATCCAAATCTCTCTAATTAAAAAAAAAATCAATTGATTCATTATCATTATCATCATCGATATTATCATATTATTTATTGTTAATAAATTTTTTAATTTTTTACCTTATTATTATTATTACTATTAGTAGCATTACTATTTGATGAATTTCTTTTTAACAAACAATGATTATTATTATTATAAATAAAATGCTTTGAATATATTGAAAGCATGGAAAATTTTTGTGGATTTTTAAATAAAATTTTTGAATTAATCAACATTTTTTTTTTTAAAGAGTTTAGTAAAACTATTTTCAGATAATCAATAAATTTTTGATCTACAAATTATTTTTCCCATTTCAAAAGATAAAAATACAATATTTTTTACTTTCTTTTTATATATATATAACTGGACTGGTAAAATTATTTACTATAAAAATATTATTTTTTATTTTTAAAAAACCTGAATTTGAAATTTAATATCAAGGGTAAAAATAATGATTATGCTACTATTTTCATCAAAATCACTAAATACAATTATACTGCAAAATATTCAATAATAATAATCATAATATTAAATATATTATTATCAAACTCATCAATAGCTATTATTTCACCTTCCCTTCATCTTCAAAATTGCAACATATAATAATGATGATAATTTGATGTAGCACATGCATCATCTATTCAAGGTGAGAGAGGCTATTGTTTATTTATACTCATTAAATTTCTAGTTTGATATATCAAGTAATTATTTATATAATAAATACTCTGGGACCAGGAAAATTTGTAATATTGTGGATAAATGTTGTCAAAAACTTGCAAAATTGTTATTATTATGCGGATACAAAATTCTTATCACATCTTTGGATCAAGATTAAATATATGGTGAATTTTTTGCCTAAACCAATATCAAACATCCATAATAACAAATGCAACAAAGATCATTATCATATAAATTTATTAATACTGCATGATAATGACAGCAAAGTTGGAATCTAAATAATTCCAGAAATGAGCTGATTCTTGAAAAGTTGGTGATTCGTTATCAATGGATTTATTAAATTCTATTGTTGGAATTGGTTTAGGAATTTTTAAAATAATAAAATAAAAAGGCAATTCAACATTAATATTAAATAATTATAATTATATGCACAAATAAAATAAGAGTGGTCTATATTTATCATTAATATGCAATTCTATTCTATTATTTAACCTATATTAATATCTATTATATATATATATATATATATATAATATCGAACCATGCAATCATAAATGGTGTCATTGAATTCTTTTCCAACATTGATAAGTTCAAATGTCAAAATCCAATATTTTTAGATCTTCTATGGTATTTAAAAGAGAGTGATCGTTTCCGATTCTATTGAAATTAAATTCATGATGTCTTTCGATGCATATATCTGGTTTTTTTTTTCTATATATACTAACTTATTCAAAAAGTTTTCCAAGTAGATGTGCGATATATCCCATCCATGATTAAATAGACATAACTTTGAAAAATTTGTTGAATTAGGGTTTGAAATAGCACCTGGTAATCGATTTTCTTTTCGAGACTAATAATCAAAAATAATCATTCGAGTTGCTTACACAATATCAACATTTGTTTTATATCTTCTTCAAAATTAGAATCAATGATCGAGGTGGCAAGTTTTTAGAACAGACATTTGATTAAATTGTGATATTGATTCTTACTATCTGTCCAGTAACCATGCTACAAAATTTCATTAAAATTCACCAAGGTGGCAGGTTATAGGTACGTTTGAAAAATGGTTATTAATGTTGTTGTAGTTATTGGGCACTAGAAAAGGATTCACATCTTTAACTTCTTCTACTAGATGAGTTTTTAACGATCTTAGTAATGTTGAACAAAGGTTAACACCAGATTTTAAGTCTGAAACTAGATTCATATACTTTCAGTGACCCTCCATGAGATCCCAACAACAAAAGTTCACCATGTTCGATTCACTAACAAATATGAATGTAATGAGTGCATATCATATTCCAAAAATTCAAATATATGTTTAAGATAACTATCTGGCATGATATGTTGCTAACAAATAGTAAATAAACGCACAGAGAAAAGTAAGGTGATAAATTATTTATTTATATATGTACAAGTGGCTTAGCAATTGACTGTCCCCCCTCAAATTGCTGATTTTAATTGATATGCTTTATTTATTCTACGGAAAAAAAAATTTGACGAAATGTAATACCGTTTTTTTTTTTTTTTTTCAAGATACAAAGATAACCAGCCTGATACCCCTATTATTAAATTTTACATAGTTCGAATAATGTACAATCGGATTAAATCGCTGGATTCATACAATATCTTATCCAATCTTATATTGTATTAGGTAAAAAAGTCTAGTATAAGAAAATAGCATAACCAATTCAACAAATTCTATGGTCGTGCTATCTACACTGATTTCATAAGAGAAGATGTAAAGAAGAATTCCTAGGTGAAGAGGTTATCAACTGAAGTCAAAAGTGGCTGTGGAACGACAAGAAATTAGGAGATGTGATAATGTCGGGATGTTTTATTGGGGCTGTGAATGAAGACTCGCAGAGTTGTTGAAGTTATACATATAAAGATATATTGAAGGAAAAGGTCGGCTATAAGGTAAAAGAATTAATTGTTGTTTCATAAGCGAATTCTCTCTAGAAAGCTTTGTATGGGCGACAATATGATGAAAAAAGTCTGTATTGAATACTACATATTTACATTAGTAAATGATGAATTGATGAAAAAAGGATACCTTTTGTGACTGAATAAGATAGATGATCACATATGAAAAAATCGCATTAACACAATTATTTATTGGCCAACCAAAACAGCAATGGATAATGATGTCTTTTTCCCTTTTTTTTTCGCAATAAATTAATTCCTCCACAAAAAGTTATTGTTCATTCTTTTGTATTTAAAAGGAAGTGAATGTTACGTCATATGGTGGGTGGGGGTAAAAATTATAATTAAAAATGGAATTAAAACATCAATAAAGAAAAATCACAAATTTCTAGTGTGAGAATTTTGTTAAGATAAAAAATAAATATTTATTAATTTATGATTAGATGTAGATATGCCTTTTTATGAAATGTTGTCGTATTACAAAAAATGAATTTCGGCAAAATCCAGTCGCATATGAATGTGAAGATGATGATTTGTTTTTTATTTATATTTTTTTCTTTCGGCGTCTACTTTAAATTTCAGAATTAATATTTTGGAAAACGTGTCTTAAATTATTAAAAAATGCCATGCTACACATCAAAGGAAATTGTCAATAATATAAGAGGAAAAAGGCGTGAATTTGGATAATTAATTATTATTATTATTATTATAATAAAGCGTAAATTACATTCGAATCGAATTTGCAATTATATTCAAATTATTAATATCAATAATATCAATCATACACATTGAATTAATCGTAACAATTTTAAATTATTCGCGCGTTTGTTTTAAATAATTATCAAAGTTCAAGATGAACATTTACCATGTACTGCTATTAATGCTTCAATAAAGATGAGAATGGCAATGGCTTAAAAACGCAGATAAATAAATGTGACTGGGCTGTTATTGATCATAATAAATATGTACTACAATAAGTAGTCATTTTTGAGAAAAAAATTGATTTGTTGATCTTTTTTACTTTATTATTTCCTCTTCAATAACTTACCGACTCCCGCCCGCACATTTTGATTGACTAATCAGTAAGCTAAATTGACGATGAAACGATAAAGAATATATATAATAGAATTTGGTATGGGAAAAGTAGGAATGGAATGCTTTGTTAGATAGATTGTTGATTGGCGGTCTCATAATCACAAAATAGTAATAATTGGTCAAATAATTAAATTACATATATAGCACATTTTCTTGACTAATCTGCATGCATATTCGATTTTTTACCTTTTCGTTTTTTTTTTTAATTTAATTCATACAATGCAAAGCATGGGACCGTTTTTTTATTGAAATATAAAAAAAAATTTATTTCTAAAAATGGAAATTTAAAAGTAAAATTTCCGCATGTATATAAAACATTCATATTCATATCATACTAATGCTATAAATAAACAATAAGTGATTTCTTTTTGATGATCAAAATCAAAATTTTTTTATTATATGAAAAATATACTATAATTGTACTGTAATTAATTATACACTATCATATTATGTAATTGAACTTTTTTTACTAGAAAATATATACCTTATCAGTTATAAATAAATAAATAAATAAATATTTAACAACAAACATTATATGATTTTGATAATCGATCTGTTGATACACATGCATACATAAAAAAATCTATATTAAAATTTCTTATAAATATCTTTAAAAAAATTCATTTTTCGTCAGTTCTCAAAAAAATTTTCCTAAATTCATTTTTTTTATATAATTAATAGAATTATTTTATAACAAATAAAAAAAATACATATAAAATAATCGTAAAATATATTAATTTCAAAAAAAAAAAAAATTTTAAAAATTTTCAAAAAAAAAAATTTAAAATAAAAAAAAATGTCATTTTATTCTCATTGGTACGAGCAAAATGTTTGTTCACGTAATAATAATAGAAATAATAGTAGCGGCAGCAGTAATGAAATATACGAGGCAATAAATCCAGACTTAACTGCTGCTCAAGTAACAGTTTGTTCAATTAATAACAGATTAATTTATAATCTTGAATATAAAGTCAATAACTATAACAATAATAATAATAACAAAGAAGACTTGAATATTAATTATCAACAACAACAACAACTAAAATCACAATCAAAACAAAATATTGAATCAATTGCAAATGTTGTAACAGCAAAATTTTATAATCATTCAAGAAATCATTCAAGAAGACATTCACGTCAAACATCATCGAATTCTGAAAATTTATTGACAATCGACCAACTTTCTTCTGACTCAATTTGGGATGATTGGATTTTAAAATATATTTCCAACAATAAACAAATCAGCGAAGATATGGTATTTACTAAAAATAGTGATAATCTTAGTAATATTATTAGTGATGACGATACTATTATTAACAATGGCAATAACAATAACGAAGATGAATCCATTGAACATTGGGTAAATATCTATAATTATTAATTAATTACTAATTATATATAATAAAATTGTTAGAATTATGATTTTCTAAATATTTTATTAATTTTAGATTTTCGGAAAAATGTAATTGAAAAAATTGAACTTCAAGATTCTGGTCTTGGACAAAAAAAAAATCATAATATTAATTTAAAAATTGTACATAACATATACACGCACGCATATTAATTCATTCGACTTCATTTTTGTATTATAAAAAGTTTTTTATTTTATAGAATTTTTTTTTTTTTTTTAAAATTGGACAATTCAAAAAAAGTGTCAAAATCTGAATATGCTTTATATAAAATAAGATTTAGAAAATAATAATAATAATAATAAACAATAATAATAAATTTCAATATTTATTTAAGATTTTCTTTTTCTTTTCATTGTCTTTTTCTAAGGTTCAACAATTATGTGTAAATTTTTATGCCACATGTTATTTTTGTAAATTATATTAATCACAAAATAAATAATAAAGTTTTGTATATACAAAAAAAATAAAATAAAAAGTGTGTAAAATGGCACCTGACATCACGTTTATTCCAAAAATTTAAAAATACATATAAAGTAAATTAACTGACAATTTTTTTGGCATTGGCTTTTGATTTTTTTCAAATTAGACGTAGAATTAAAAAATTTTTACGCCCAAATAAATAAACAAATAATTAAAAATTCGTTCCACCAATAAAATAATTTTATCGATCGCCTTTGCCAGACTTTCCTATATATTAAAAAGAAAATGTTGAAAAGTCAATTATCTTTCTTCTATTATTAATTATTATCTATTCAGTCAATCAATCAATCTTTTTCAAGAGTTGAGACGCGATATGATGATCTACGACTACATAATAGTGTGTCTCTCACTTGCAGATCATCCACTAAAATAAATATATTTTTTCAACTTCAGACACTGCAATTGTGTGATAAAATCTGCTTCTCACGGTGAATCTCAATATTTATTTCTAATAATATGCCAACAACGTTAATACAATTTCTTCCAATTTATTTATATTAAATCGTAACAACAATTTCCGCGAATGTATATTACTCTCAAAGCTATCTTTCACTATCATTAAATTATTCCTTATACTAAAAAATACTAAACAGTATCTTCTTTAGATTTTACACTGTATATCCTGATCACGTTTCTTGATGGGCGCCCTTCTAGCTATTTTCTACCAAGTCAGGTACGTTTCCAAACTATTCTAAAAAAAATTTATTAAATATTACACACTCACTAAAAAGAAAAGAAAAGAAAAAAAATAATAATTATGCATGGGATTTATTTTTTAGAGATAGATTTATTATCATTACAAAAATATAAATTCGAAGACAACAACGAGGATAAGGACTAGGGCAAGTAGAAGGACAAGGCTAAGGACAATGTTATTTATTAGATGATTATTATGATGATAAATTAATTGATATTAATAATGATGACGAAGATGATGATAAAGATATGATACATGAAGTTGAGAAAATTACAACGTTATTTATACATGTTATCTAGCTCTCCGATTTCTTTGAAATCTTAATTTATTCTAATTAAATGTATTATTAAGCCTTCTGTGTAGAATTATTTTCAAGTTATTTATAAAGTGATCAAATCATTTAAGTCCCTTCGTTTAATTAAATCAGAAAATTAAAGGTCTGTTACATTTTATAATGCTGGAATATTTATTTCTCTGTTGTTTGGGATATTCTCCTTGAGTCAATTATTTTATTGGTTTATTATAGTGATTAGTAACAATATGAATTAAACTGGTTTGAATTCTTGATCAATTTTTCCGATTTTCTTTATTTATTATTATTATAAATCTTAAAAATTTTAAAATAAAAATTCTGCTAACTGATCAATTATACCATATTAACATATCATGTCATTGTTGATGGCAAACATTCAAAGAAAAATAACAATTGCATTAAAAAAATATGGCAGGATATCAAAAATATTTTTTCGTTATAAAAAAAACAGTCAGCAAAGATATTTGGGTGGAATGTGCGGATGTAACGTCATACATTGTATAAATTTGTAAAAATCTGTATTAAGCGTAGTGGAAATTTGAAATGTTACACTAATTTTTTATATTGTGCAATGTAGCTTTACAATACACGGCAAACATTCTGGCAATAAAAAAAAAAGTAAATGATAAACTCGATTTGTATTGGATCTGAACTTGATCTCCAATTTAGAGAAGTAACAACCATATACTGGCGAAGTTTCAGAAGCAATGAGTTCTGTACAACAGTTCATGTAACAACAAACTTCCACTATGCTTCTGTATTAGTTACACACCGAAATACACTGCTGCAAAGTACTCTTTAAAATGGCACTCGTGACCAAAATAATTTATTATGTCACATGAATCATCATTCACACATTTAATTATCAATGAATGATAAAATCAAATGTTAATAATATCATTTTGAGTCATCTGGACTGTAATATGTCGATCATACTATCTTTAAAATCTTACAAAAAGAGGTAGACCACTGCAATCGTTTAAAAACATGACCAATTTAAGGTCCCGGATCCAGCCAAGCCCAAGGCCTATCATCAACTAAAAATATAATTGTTTCAAATACATTATGTTTATGTGATAAATGTATCTCGTGGGCCGAGTACAATTTTAATATAATAAAAGAAGTAAAGGTTTGTTATTTATAAGTTGTGTATGAATTTTAATCATAACCTATGACGAGAAAAAATTAACAGAAAAACCAATTATCTGGAGTATTATCATCACATTTTTTTTTTACCAGAAGCTTGCTAAACTGTACTTGGTTAACAATTTCGTCTACAATCATTTTTTCAATCATCGGATGAAGCCAAATTTGAGAAACTCTTCATAATACTATTGGTATTATTTAATAAACATTTCAAAAGAAAAGAAAACGTTTCGCTTGAGTTTGAGTAGCTGCAGATATATACCTTATTAAATATTTTTTATGTGTTTCATTCACTTTACTAACATATTTTTTGATCAAGGCAATGTTATTACAATCAATTGAATTTTTTTGAACTGTAGCTTTTATGACGGGATTAAGTGCTCCCATTTGTTGATTCACAAATTATTATCTGATATTTTCTTTTTTGATAAAGATCTATCCACTCTTTTCAAATTCTTTGAATAGTAAGGCTGTTACGAAATGACAAAAATCCGAACGTAACTTTTGAACCAAATTTCAACCTGGGCATTGTTTCTTAAGATCTATATAAAATACATACATTTGCCATATTCAAACAAACCTTTTTTAGTCAAAATCATTTCGTAAAATTATTTTTATCAGATAAATAATATATAGATTTTATTTGCAGCGCAAGCCTTCAAACATTTTGCTCGTGATGTTCAAATATTTTACTTACGGCATGACCTGCAAATTTCAAAGATTTCAAACCCTTCAAAATATTTTATTCATGACGCAGGCTTTCAAATGTTCTATATACTCGCAGTACTATATTCATATTCATCACATAACTGTCCCTTCAAATAAAAAAAATCAATAAAAACGTTAATCTTGTACCAGGTTCTTAACAACTCGTCTATAAAGATGACTTCTCAATTAATTGCAACTAATTGCGTCATATAAAATTGAATTGTGACTAATTGCGGTTCCCATCTTTATTCGTTTATTTCTTCGATGATTGGTTGATGAAATTGCCTTGATTAGATTGTTCTTGAAATTTCTATGTTCAATTTCCTTTATATAAGTAAGGGTATGACTTTGTAGTTAAAGTAAGAAATTGGGCTTAAATTGGTATAGAAAAAGGATTAAAACAGAATTGTGCAATTCCTCTGTACGAGAAGAATCTTCGTACATACGATGTACGGCCGTATTTCGTACAATTGAGTTCGTATAACTTCGTTGTGGTCATACATCTGTACGAGGAAATTTAATCACTATGATTACTGCGGTAATTTTGTTAAAATTCTATAATATTAAGCCGTTAACCCTATTATTATAATTAAGCGAATAATCAGGTTGTAACGCTACTTCATTATCAGAAAAACTCACTGATTGTCATATTACAAAGCCTGGAAAATAGCGCCGTGACATTGTCTTTTTTTAATGGTTTGTCAGTGCAATTTATAAAAAATTGTTATTAGTCACAGGCGCTGTCTCCCAGATTTTATGGTATACGTGATTTCTAATTTTTATAAAAAATTACCTTTACACTCTTTCCAAATAATTAATATTAATATTAAATTCATAATCATACCCTCAACCATATAGTTAGTTCCACAATACATTCAAGCAGACTATAATAATAATCAAATTCTTGTCATAACGGATTTTTAAAATTTTTTGTTTCATATATAAAAATTTGTTGTAGCGAGATTAGTAATCTCGTCACAACTGTGTCCCGTTCATCTGCTGTGACAAGGATTGACTGTATATCTTTTTTTTTTTTTTTTTTGGCGAATTTAACATATGTATTTGAGTGATATTTCATAGATAAAAAGGATAAGAATAAGTCAGACATTATAAATAATGATAAAATGATCCAATAAATGCATCCCACAAGTATTTACCTACCTTTCATTATTGTAATCTATAATATTATTAATCACAAACTGAGAGTGGAAAACGGATAGCATCAAAATTAGAACTTATTTGAGTGGCAGAGAATAACAAAAGCGGCATAGAATTTGAAAACGATGCTGTAAGTGCTCATGAGAAACAGAAAAGACAAAAGGTATAGAAATTTTATTATAGATTTTTTTAAGTTACATATCGTGTGGTTAACTTTATATGATAATTGTTACCGGCCATTAATATAAAGTATGATCTATCTATCATTATTTGTTTGTTAAAAGGTACAAGAAGTAATAGAGATTATATCTTTTTAAAATTTTACCTGTGCATGATAATATGGCAGCTTCCTTGAAATGTATGGAAACATCATTTCAACCTTCACACAAAAGAAAATTATACATGCATTGGATTTAAATAAAATTTGATTTCTTTCTTATGTTAATAAAGTTCCAGATTTGTGAATAATAATTTCATTTGTTAGTTATGTGTGTGTATAGAACTAAAAGGCATAGAATAATTAATAAAAAAGAATAAAAAAGTTGAAACAGACCAAGAAGTTTTTCGCCTTTTGCATCATACAATATAAGTTATTTTACCCATAATCTCCACGCATTTTGCAATAGCAAAAACTTTTTAAGACAAACGTTCATGACCGTAATGGTCTCCAAATGTATGTTCTACAAAAAGCAAGCGTTACAACAATGGTGTGAAGCGAGCTGGATGACTTTTTTACTATTACAGTCAAGCCGAACTTTATCAAATTCGGTTTGATGATTATTATTATTTACAATTATAATTAGTATTAGTAAGACGAATTTTAAAAATTGGTTTATCGGGTTTATCAAATTATATTAAAATTCAGCTTAACAAGATAATTAATTATATTAATTATTACCAAAAAGCAAAAATCATTTTATAGTGGTTCGGCTTCTTGAGGTTTGACTGTACCATAAAATGTTGTCAATGCTTCCATCAAAAATCCCTTTCTCTTTTATTATAATTAAATAAAAATGTCTTTACAAAGGCAACAAGAAAAAGGAAAGAAACTACGAGTAAGTATTATTGAGTTTTGTTATTAAAAGAATAATGATGGTGGTTATCGCCATTCAACTATTCTAGTTATTATTAAAAAAGTGGCGTCATTCTAATTTTTTTATTAAAATGTCATCTTTAGTCAAAGATATCCAAAACAGCAAAATATATTCATAACGAAAAATCCTTTTCTTTTCTTTTATTATAATTAAATAAAAATGTCTTTACAAAGGCAACAAGAAAAAGGTATTATTGGGTTTTATTATTAAAAGAATAATGATGGTGGTTATCGCTACTCATCATTCTAGTTATTATTAAGAGTGGTGTCATTCTAATTTTTTTTTTGTAAATGCCATCTTTAATCAAAAATATCCAAATCAGAGAGGAAATTAATATCGAGTAAGTATTGTTAAAAGATAGCTGTTTTGATAGCTATTCTAGTTTAAAAAAAAATCGTGGTGTTGCATGCAATTCGTCGTTCTAATTTTTTAAAATTTTGATCATCTAAAAAATAGAAAAGGAGAAGAGCCAAATTTCGAAAGATTCATAAATGATGAAAAATTTTACGATGTAAAATTCTTTTTTAACTGTGGATCAGTATTGAAGGCACATCAAATCATTTTGGTACCGAGATCAACCTATTTCGAAAAGTTATTAGTAACCGTCAAGAACGAGTAAAAGAAATTCATGTAAAAGACATAGAATACAAGTGATTTTAACTTATAATGATATATATATATATATATACTCAGGGTTGGTAAATGTGCGGTCCATTGATGGTCTATTGGTGGTCCCATTGGGTAACACTTTAACCATATTTAATATTTATTAATGGCAATGGACCAGTCAATTTGCCAACCCTGTCAGGATGGGTACATCATTATGACAAGTTACGAAAAATAGGTTTAGAATTTGCAGTAAATAATTGGACAAAAATACGAGATACAGATAATATGAAACAAGTAATGGCATGTGGAAATATGACCTGGATAGAACACTTGATGGATGAAACTTATTCAATTAGAAATTATAAGAAATAATTTGTAATGGCATATATATATATATATATTAGCTAAATGATATTAATATATAACCATATCTTATCGCTATCATAATCACAATATTAATATATTCATTATTATTATGGTTTATTGTTACGCGTGGTAAGTAATAATATATTTATTAATAATAATTCTTACTTTTTTTCCAAAATGGGGTTCACTATTATTGTTACGCACGTGATTATCAAACATACAGTATATATTAATATTATTTATCATTTCAATATCAATTTTAAGTTTGTAGTAATTTGTCACAAATGACCATTTTTCTTCATAGTATATAGTAAAGTTATTATTTTTTCAAAACGTGATTTTCAATGTTGGGTTCTTTTGTAGAAAATTTTATTACATGTTCATTCAATTAATGTAAAAGATTTTATACATAGTATTTTTTTTATTTTAATTTTTATTATTACATTTACATAACGATGTTCTTTCTGCACCTTCCAAAGTATTGTAATTGATATTTACTTGTGCCCTCTACAGCAGTTAATAAAAAAACATGACTTGTTGTTCTAATTAAAATATAATTTTGGGCAATATGAAAATAATTAAAAATACCACTTCTTGTAGAGTTTTTTTTTGTCCATTAAAAATATTATTCCATCATAATCACACTTCATGACCAAAATCCTTATTTGGTTCCAGAGCTTATTTCGACCAAGATTTTTTCATTCGCGATTGGGATTTTTATCTGAATAAAGTTTTTTCGAATCATTTGAATGATGTTTCATAATTAAATTGAGATTAATATTCACATTGCTAGCTCAATGAATGAATATTTTCCTTTAGTCAAGGTTATACTGATGGTATTAAGGTTGTGGGCGAAACTCCCCCAGAAATCAATCGATAGAGTTTCAATAGGTTACACACTAATTGTTCATTAGAGTTTCGACAGAGTTTCGACAGTCACTAAGAGGTTTCGGCAAGCAACCTTAGATGGTATAGTGATAATAATAGTGGTAATAATGCTTCTATTAGTAACAATGATAGTAGCTTTATTGTCTTTGTTAAAAAGTCAATATTAAGCTTTGTTATAACCTGAACAAATTGAATAAGTGAATAAGGTAAAGTAATCAAACATTAAAAAAATGTTGGCAAATACATCAACTTGATTTTTAGAAAATTAATTGTTTTCCTTAAAACCTTTGAGTATCACATCTCTAACAGTATAATTGAATGTATCTTTCGCTTAAACGTCTCATCTTAATTCATCACAGATTTACAAAGAGCCAAATTAAAATATATCATGGTTTCTATAACTATCAAGTATAGGATCAAAAAATAATATTTTATAATTCTAAAACACCTTTAAAAAAAAGACCGGTCCCGTTTACTTCGTCGACAATCATTTCGTCGACACCTATTTCGTCGAAAGTTTATTCGTCGAAAGTTCATCTCGTCGAAAGTTCATTTCGTCGACAATCACTTCGTCGACAATCACTTCATCGACAATCATTTCGTCGAAAATTATTTCATCGACAATCATTCGTCGAAAGTTCATTTCATCGAAAGTTCATTTTGTCGAAAGTTTGTTTCATCGAAAATTATTTCGTCGACTTATGTATCGTACTAATGATAAATGAGGTGATGATAGTGATGGCAACAATATCGACATTAAATATTTTAGTATTGATAATAATTATTGTTTTTTAGTACTTGCAAACTAATTAGCACCCTGATTTTTACCTGAATTTTCTGAATTCCATCAGGAATGTATAATATCAAATTTCTTTCTTAATTACAATCATACAAATGCAAATTATACTAATAATAAATAAATTAAATGGTAGTAGTAGGATACTAAACAGTGCATATGCTACGCTAAATCATTAAATTGAAAATTAGTTTTTGATATTATTAAAATTGTATGATTAAATGGATCTGACAATCAAGTAAGGTTTCTAACCCAAACTGTTTCTCAAAGCTCAAACTATTTTGTCGATTTGGATTTTTCAACGTTTTATATATATATATAGGTAGGTATATTAGACCAGAAACCTTACAATCAAGCCATCAGACGAATTTTGTGCTTTAATTACAAAAGTATACTTTAATAATAACATCATGTTAAATAAATAAATAAATACTTTTTAATTTTTGTCAATTTTTGGCTAGCATCATAACTCTGCATGCTCTATAAAATCAAATTGGTTATTGTTACCGATCACTTGCCAACTCGAAAGAGTATAAAATATATCTGATTTATTAAACAATTAGAGATGTGTTTCTTCTTTCCAAAATTTTTGCGCATCTTTTACTTTGTAATATAAAGAAATTTGGCGAAAACCTACTTTGTGCAAAAATGGGATTTAAAAAATTTTAAAATCAATAATTAATTATTGTTACCAATCACTTTCTAACTCGAAAGAATATACAATAAATTTTTCTTTTACATTTATTCCTATATACATGTGTAAATGATGATTAGAACAATAAACAACAACAAAATGATTATAGTGATGTTATTAAATATAAGTTAAACTAAAAGAGAAATTTATATAAACTATTGAATGATAGATAAAACCTTCGTTAGTATATTTTGTTCATAGATCTTGTCCTTAAAGCTTACTTCGATTACTCCTACACAAACTATTAATTAATTGATAAACGTTTGTTAGAATATTACTTCGATTATTCCTACACAAACTATTGAATAATTAATAAAACGTTCGTTAGAATACTTTGTTCATAGATCTTGACCTTAACACTTGTACAAACTATTGAATAATTGATAAAACGTTCGTTAGAATATTTTGTTCATAGATCTTGACCTTAAAACTTACTTCGATTACTCCTACATAAACTATTGAATAATTGATAAAACGTTTGTTAGAATATTTTGTTCATAGATCTTGTCCTTAAAGCTTACTTCGATTACTCCTACATAAACTATTGAATAATTAATAAAACATTCGTTAGAATACTTTGCAATCTTCATAGATCTTGTCCTTAACACTTGTACAAACTATTGAATAATTGATAAAACATTCGTTAGAATATTTTATAAGCTTCATAGATCTTGTCCTTAAAACTTACTTATACAAACTATTGAATATTTGATAAAACGTTCGTTAGAATATTTTGTAAGCTTCATAGATCTTGTCCTTAAAACTTACTTGTACAAACTATTGAATAATTGATAAAACGTTCGTTAGAATATTTAGAAAGCTTATAAATATTGTCTTAGCGCTTACTTCGATCACTCCTATACAAACTGGATCTTATCATCCTCAACAAACGATGATTCGTTGTCGTCGTTGCTACTAATTAATAATATTATTAATATTATTGATTGATGGATCTTCGTATATTATAAATGTAACCAATCAAATCAATTAGCGAATTTTTATCTTTTTAATTTTTTAAAAAATGTTTCCTTTTAACTAAAAAAAAAATAATAAAAATTAACAAAAGACTAATGATAAATGAGGTGATGATAGTGATGGCAACAATATCGACATTAAATATTTTAGTATTGATAATAATTATTGTTTTTTAGTACTTGCAAACTAATTAGCACCCTGATTTTTACCTGAATTTTCTGAATTCCATCAGGAATGTATAATATCAAATTTCTTTCTTAATTACAATCATACAAATGCAAATTATACTAATAATAAATAAATTAAATGGTAGTAGTAGATACTAAACAGTGCAATGCATATGTTACGCTAAATCATTAAATTGAAAATTAGTTTTTGATATTATTAAAATCGTATGATTAAATGGGTCTGACAATCAAGTAAGGTTTCTAGCCCAAACTGTTTCTCAAAGCTCAAACTATTTTGTCGATTTGGGTTTTTCAACGGTTTTTATAGAGGTAGGTATATTAGACCAGAAACCTTACAATCAAGCTATCAGACGAGTTTTGTGCTTTAATTACAAATGTATACTTTAATAATAATATCGTGTTAAATAAATAAATACTTTTTAATTTTTGTCAATTTTTGACTAGCATCATAACTATGCATGCTCTATAAACTTGTTTTTTTAAAAAAACAACTAGTTGGTTCAGATGATGAATGATCGGATTTTTAGTTATAAAATAGGAACTTCCAATTTACAAAGACATAATGGATAGCTGTTACTTTACATGAAGTCGAAATTAAAACCCTAAAGTCGAAATGTTTCGACTTGAGGCAACTACATAGTAAAAATCAGTTTCGACCTTATTTCGACCCTATTTCGACTTCATGTATAGCTGTTACAACTTAAATAATAGTTGTAAACTTGTTATTTATTATTATAAGATTATTTTTTAGACAATATTTATTTATTTACATAAAACAAATACATTGTATACTATTACAAATGGATCCAAGTATATCATATTATTATTAACTTTTACCAAAAATTCATTGTCTGTTGTAATGCAATTTAAATATAATAATAAAATCCATTGATAATTTTTTAATTGAAGTGAGGAATCTGATTTATCAGATATGAGAGCAATCATTTGTTTATTTTATTCCTATAATAATAACAAAAATAATTAACATTATAATTCTGTAATTATAAATGAATTTCAAAAAATGGACATAAAAAATCTTTCAATGGTGATTATAATGTAACCATTATTATTACAATGATACTGGCTGCAGTGTTTGAGATTCGACTATGCATTAACATAAAAACTAATTTTTAGAAAATCTGGTGCAAATCATCCAAACATTAACACATTTTAGGATCATTTTTAAGGTCACTTAAGTTTTTTCTAGTCATTGTATTTATAGAAGGTATTTCAATTCATATTATTATTATTATTTTTATTGAACATAACTTTATTTCTTTTCATTCCCCATTTATATTGACACATAAAATTTGCTTTTTCAAATTATAATAAACACTTATTGTGTATGAATTTGATTTATTTATTTTTGCTTCCTATGTTGTAAAATAAACATTACCATTTGCATGAGAACCTTATGCAATGTAAAAATTATAATAACCAATAATAAAAAATAAAAGATAAAAGTAAAAAGAAGAGTACAATTTATAATATTACAACCAAAAATTAAAGTAATAAATGAAGCATCAAAGAGCTAAGAGCAAATACAGCCTTATTTACTATTTAAAATAAAACAAAAATCAATCAACAGTTAATATGTTTTCAAAAACAATGATATTGACTGTAATAATAAATAAATGATGAAAATACTTACACCCTATTTATTATTTAAAATAAAACAAAAAACAATCAACAGTTAGTATGTTTTTCAAAAACAATGATATCAGCTTTAATAATAGTAATGATGAAAATGCTTACTCCCTATTCATTATTTAAAATAAAGTAAAAATTAGCAGTTAATATGTTTTCAAAAACAATTGACTATAATAATAGTAAATGATGAGAATACTTACACTCTTATTCATTATTTAAAATAAAGTAAAAATTAGCAGTTAATATGTTTTCAAAAACAATTGACTATAATAATAGTAATGATGAAAATACTTACAATCTAAATAAATCAAAAATAAATCAAAAATCAATCAACAGTTAATATGTTTTCAAAAACAATGATTATTGACTGTAATGATAGTGTAATGATGAGAATACTTACTTCCTATTTATTATTTAAAATATTTAAAATAAAATGAGAATTAATCACAGTTAATATGTTTTCAAAAACAATGATATTGACTCTAATGATAGTAATGATGAAAATACTTACACCCTATTCATTATTTAAAATTAAGTAAAAAAAAATCAATGGTTAATATTTTTTCAAAAACAATGATATTGACTGTAATGATAGTATAGTATGAAAATACTTACACCCTATTCATTATTTAAAATAAAACAAAAATCAATCAACAGTTAATATGTTTTCAAAAACAATGTTATTGACTGTAATGATAGTAAATGATGAGAATACTTACTTCCTATTTATTATTTAAAATAAAATGAGAATCAATCAACAGTTAATATGTTTTCAAAAACAATGATATTGACTGTATTAATAGATGAATGATGAAAATACTTACTTCCTATTTATTATTTAAAATATTTAAAATAAAGTAAAAAACAATCAATGGTTAATACGTTTTCAAAAACAATGATATTGACTGTAATGATAGCATAATGATGAAAATACTTACATGCTATTTATTATTTAAAACAAGACAAAAATTAATCAACAGTTAATATGTTTTCAAAAACAATGATATTGACTGTAATAATAGTAAATGATGAGAATACTCACAACCTATTTATTATTTAAATAAATCAAAAATCAATCAACAGTTAATATGTTTTCAAAAACAATGATATTAATTGTAATGATAGTAACGATGAAAATACTTACACCCTATTCATTATTTAAAATAAAGTAAAAAACAATCAATGATTAATATTTTTCCAAAAACAATGATATTAACTGTAATGATAGTATAATGATGAAAATACTTACACCCTATTTAAGATAAAACAAAAATTAATCAACAATTAATATGTTTTCAAAAACAATGTTATTGACTGTAATAATAGTAAATGATGAGAATACTTACAGGCTATTTCATTATTTAAAATAAAACAAAAACAATCAATAGTTAATATTTTTTTCAATTGACTGTAATGATAGTGTAATGATGAAAATACTTACAGGCTATTCATTTTTTAAAATAAAACAAAAAACAATCAACAGTTAATATGTTTTCAAAAATAATGATATTGACTGTAATAGTAACTTACCACTCTATTTATTATTTAAAAATCAATAATTAATATGTTTTCAAAAACAATGATATTGACTGTAATAATAGTACAAAAATACTTACGGAACTATTTATTATTTAAAATCAAATGAAACCCATTAGTTAGTATTTTTTAAAAAACAATGATATTTGACTATAATGATGTTTATTGCAATAGTTAAATGAAATACCTCGCTTCTCCAAATTATTGTTATCATTTATTGGTCTTGCTAAAGCAACAACAGCAAAGATAGTCAAAAAGAGAAGAGAAATATTGAATTTCATTTTGATTTGTTCAGTTAATTCTTAGCAAATTTTGGTTTTTTTTTCTAATTGTATGCAGTTAAGGAATTTATAAAAAATTTATAGTAAACCAGTTATTTTAGAATTTGGGTTATTCTTCATAATCACAGATAAATGGATCCTTAAACATTCAATTTAATGTTTGTTAAACAAGAAATTGATTATTAATCCGGGCTGCGTGTCATATACCATAAGAATACTTAATTGAAAAGTTTACTATCTTTTGTTCCACTACATAATTTTTTTTTTAATGTGCAGATAAAACATATTAATATTAAGGGTAGAGGATCTCATATTACAAAATCGAATATGAAAATTGTCCATAAAAAATTCCCGTAAATACAACGTGACATATCTTTTATTATTCCTTTATAAAATCATATAGAATGTATTGCTAAGAACTATAGTTTTAACTGTATGTAAAAAAACTAAAAGTTAGCGAATTCCCTAGTTAAAATTTGCAAATGACTGTTAAAGTCATGAAGACCTATTTTAACTTCCCATAAACATATAAATATCTGTGTTAAATGCAATAATATTTATTACTTAAAGTCACAATGCCTAATTTTAACTTATT
>CAUDNR010000447.1:78747-123139 GCA_958430865.1 Entrophospora sp. SA101
CTCCTTTCCACAAATGGCTTTAAGTCTGACCGAGTATTTTCATATTTTTCTATTATAAGTTGAATTAAAAAATAAAAATAATTTATTCGTAAATAAATTCCAAGTCATGTGCCCACTAATTTATCATTTGTCGAAATTATGCTAGTAACAATTATAGAAGACTGGGCAGAAGTTAAAGGAGTGGGGGGAAAGAGGTTAAAGGAATTGTGGAAAGGAGGTGAAGAAGGGTGCGAGGAAAAATATTTAATGGATGAAAAGAAGTTTGAAGAGTCGGGATATGTTGTACCAAGAGGCATTAAGTAAAAGAGAAGGTAATGAACAAATTGCACAAAAAAATATACAAATTATTTTCCATTCACTCATTTCGTTTATTTATTTATTTGGCATACTGTTTACAACTTTAACTTTATGTTTTTTTCAATAATTTAAATTACAACTCTTTCTATCTATCAATTTTCAAAATTATTCTTTCATTTTTCTCATCATCTAGTTAATGAGGATAGACATTTTATGTTTTTTGTATATTCTTTTATATTGTTAATTGACTTATTAATTAATTTATAATTTTAGATTCTTTTGAAATAAAAGCTGATGAAAACATCCAACTTTTTCGGAAACATTACTTGACTCAGACAGCTTGGTGCAAAATAACATTTTTTCACTTCTAAATGGCATTTCCTTCTTTGGGAACAACAATCCTACCTTATTAGAAAGAGTTACAATAAAATTTATGAAAGAAATTCAAAGCGAAATTCAAATGAAAATAAAAATGAAAATGCTTAATTATTTCTTATAACTGGTAATCCAGGCATAGGAAAGTCATATTTTGGTTTTTACTTGTTGTATTCTTTTGCAAAATTAAAAAAGGAAATAAATTTATCAACACATCAACTTTCAAGGAATTGTTTTTCATTTTTCATCAAATGAATGTAAAGTTTTTAAAGGGAAAACTTTGGATGAATTTTCCATGGTGTTAAATTAAAATCAACAATATAAATAGTTGTTGGTTTGGTACCTTCAAATTATTCTGCAACAATGATAGTTCTTACTTCATCTAAAAGAGAGATAGCAAAGTCTGTAAAAAAACTGCAGAAGTGGCAACCCTATTATATGTCAACATCCAAGTTTTTAATAAGAATTAACCCATCCACAAAATTTAATCTTCGAAAATAATTGCAATTCATCAGTATTTGTATTACAAAACATTTATTGATTATGAAAATAGGTGTGGCTCAAGAAGGACAATCATTTCATATGGTGATGGGGTAGAGGTCATGCATCAGGGTCACCTTATAAAAAAATGAATGTAAGGAAAATATAAGGAACATTACATTTTTCCAATTTACCAGATGTGATTTTATTACATATGGAAATTACATATAGAAAAATGTTTTTTTGTAATTCTTCTTCATTTTTATAGGACCAGTAAAGGAATTGTATCCGTGACTGCAGAGTGTTTGTCAAATCAAGAAGCATGATGAGTTTCAGGCAAGTTTAGTGTGCTCAAATGTAATGAGCAGTTAGAATATGGAACTTGATAAGTTTGTCGTTTGCTAGTAAAGTTGTTGCGGTTGTTTTTTGATTCTTTAGAAAATTCTTTTAATATAAATTAATTTTTTGATTGTTCGATTTACAAGAATAATAAATAAAGTTTTTTAATGAATTAATCAATCATAAAATGCTTATACTTGGATTCGGATGGAGGAAACCTTCGCTAGATGAACTGGCGAGATGGTTCATTAACCCCATCATTTTTTAGAATAGGTCGCTTTTTTGACCAATGGAAACAATGCGCAGCGAAAAGCCAAGTTTATTTAAACTATTTAAACTGCAATTTTTTGAGTAATGTAATAATGAAAAGTTACACATTATTAAAAAATTTCAGATAAACTACTTTTTTCCACTATATTAATATATCCATTACTTAGATTATATAACATTTGCTACTTTTCTCTTATTTTTCTTTTTTTTTTTCATAAAAAAGTTTTACTCATATAATTGAAGTTATTCATTACTGTTATTGTTATTATTAGAACTTTTTAAATGCTCATTATTGATGTCAATACGAGTTCCTTCAATAATGCAGCTACTTCCACTTCTCCCATTTCTACTGCCACACCGAATGGTGCAACATTTTTAACCGGCAATCAATTGCAACAACAACAAAAAATAATTCCTTCTCCAATTTATACCGCAGTATCATCATCACCCGCCTCTTCAACAACAACAACTCCTGTTAGTACACCATCATCTACCACCGTAACTTCTCCACCCGTCACTAATGTTAAAAAACGCAAAAATTCCAGCGTTAGAGATGACAAGGGTGGAAAAAAGGCTAAAAAAATTCCCAATTTTAGTTTAAAGAAGCCACCAAACCCTTTCATATTTTTCACAATGACCAAAAGGTATTTATTTACTTATTTATTTGCTGTATATTGACGATGATGTATTGATGATGGCCAATTATTAATTTCTAAATATAGAATGGAGATTAGTGCTAAAAAACCGGGTATAAAAAGTACTGAAATTAATTCACTACTGGGTGAAGTGTGGAGAAATATGTCCGAGGAAGATAAAAAGGTAATTTTACATAGATAATATATATTAATACAACAATTTGTTAAATAATCCATTCACTATGTTATGCTTTATTTATTGGGTTAGCCCTACCTCCAAATGAGGGATACGGCATTGGAACAGTACGAAAAGGATTTGGCGGTATGCATTTTATTACTATCTATCTACATTTAAAATATTCAAATAAAGATATTGCAATCTCTCATATTTTCTTGATTTATATTAGGCTCAACAACAACAGCAGAAATCGCCACTTTCACCACCACCATCATCACAACACCAGCAGCATTCGCCATCACGACCACTACCACGATCACCACATCATCATCAACAACAGCAGCAAGTATATAAGTTTGTAGATTTAGAGAACGACGTAATGTACCAAGAGGCTGTCAAAATTGCTAGAAAAATTTTAGACGGTTTAGAAACCGATCTAAATGATCGTTGGTATGAATATGAATTACCAACATCGCTAAATAATCTTGTAGAAATCAATTATTCAAGCACAAATACAAATCCATCCCTATTTTTAAAATGATACGGTGATCAGACTGTTGGGTATTTTTCATGATTACTTATTGGAGATATTAATGATGAGTTTATGGATGAAGCTTGAATAACCATTTGTTTATAATATCACAATTATAGTATTGCTGCAATTATAAAACTCTCCCTCTTCTTATAATTATAATTAGTATTTTTAAACCCGTCCCACTCATATCATATACCTGAAGTACTGAAGTAGTATGAGAAGGGAAAACCAAAAAAATCAAAAAAAGAGTTCATATATGTCATCCAGGTAGATTTCAATAATTTTCAAATATGGCAGAAAGTTAAACAGTTGAATGAATGCATTAAACGTCAGACCTATCCACCAAAAACTTCATTTATCAAAGAACAAAACGAAGATGAAATTTTCGGATGGAGAGATTGAAAGAATTAAATTTGAAACTCTATGATGATTACCATTATACTGTTGTTCACTCTACAATAAAAATATTTTTATTTTTAATAGAAAATTTTCATAGTTTTACAAATCTATCCTTTTGTCAGAGTTCAATGTAAAGATGGACAGCAAATCCAAATTTGTTATCCCTGTTCTTCTTGATATATTTTACAAGTAATCCTTTCTTAAGTATTATTGAATAGTGATATTAAATTAATAACATAAGGAGCAATGTTTCACCTCGCTATTGCTTAGAATTCTTCTAATAGTGGCGTAATTCGATAATAGGAGATAATCTTATATTTATCTGTGTAAGGAAAGAGTGTTTTTTTAAATATAACCAAAAAAAGAAAATAAAAATTTTAATTGAAAAGGTTCTATTGCTTGGAATTCTTTTATACTTACAAAATTTGAAGTGATTATATTATTCCGAGGATCAAACAACAAATATTTTTGTCTTAATTAGTATTAAATTTAAGTTTAGAAAAACTGATTTAGTGAAAACAAATTACTCAACTTTCTCAATCCTAATAATTAATTTTCTTGACCAAGCAATAATAACCGTGAACTTTCTCTCATTCCATGTTTGTAATAAATTTTGTTGATTAATTTAGATGCTAGTAAATGTCAGAAGTTAAACTCGATTGTAACACGCTACTTTGCAAGGTTCTCTCATTTTGCCCAATCCGAATTGAGGTTAACAAATCCCAAGCTTTAACACCTTTATTATTTCCAATTAAGGGTTAAATATATGGCAAACAGCAAATCAAAGACCCAAAGAGAGAAAGTAAAATGTTACTAAACAAGTTTGGACGTAAGCTCGAAGCGGCAATGGCCAATCAATAGAACGGAAGCAATCAATGCAAAGAGGTGAAATGATTAATGAATGAGGGAATAATATATATTATACTCTGGAAAGAGTATAATAAATGGCATTCAGAAAAATCTTAAAGAACATTTTAGAAATTTTGAATATTTTGGATAATGACATTGACTTGAGTGATTGCCTTAAATTATATGATTAAGTATAAATCCTAATTTCAGCCGAGTTTTGCAATTAATTATGCTAAAATAAAATCTCTGAACCTAACAAAATGTCCAAAATTGGACAAAAATTGATGCGAGTAACAATACAGAGTTGAGTGAGTACTTATTGAGTAAAAAGATTGACGAAAGATTTGAAAATTTTATCTCTCAAAGTTTCCCTTTAAACGATTTTGTATCTTGCTGTTGCTTTATTATTTGTGAAAGAAATGTAAGGTGATTATTGATGTACTACGGAATTTAAAATGACTGCATTGACACGATCCATTGAGAATCATTTCCATATCTGACGTCTTTTCAACAATAACACACTAGACTATTGTTTTTAGTGCAACGATCTTTTTGTTGAGCGTAGTTTTTTAGCTTTTTTTAAGCCCATTGTTTATCAAGTGTTTAACAAACTTTAATTTTTTTAAAGTATAGATCATACAAATTATGAATGCAATGTCATCATACAAATACATATTAGTATTTCTTAGAATCAAATCTTATCTTTAAAAAAATAAAAAAATAAAAAAAAAAAAATTTTCCGTAATTATGAAACAGCATAAAAGCCTTTGTAAATTCAAATAATTTTGTTCTAATAATAATAAAATTAATTTTGTCGCTTAACGAAATTAATTAGTCATTTCTTCAATAATATAAATATTCTTCCTCAAAATAAAAAAATCATCCTAAATTGCCACTGGTCTAATGTATTATTATAATATTATAAAAAACAATTAAATAATAAAATAATAACAATAAATAATGCAAATTGAAAAAAGTAATGAATCGGAAATAGACCTTATCTCATTAAATTCGAAAAAGACCAGTGGCAATAAAGAAATCGACAATGTGATTTCGTTATCACAATCTCAATCATCATCATATGATGGAAAATATTTAGAATTAATAGAGGAATGTGATGTAAAAATCACTAATTTTTTGTGTAAGGGTGGCAATGGTTCGATATATGAAGGAGTGTGGGGGCCAGGAAGGCGTTGCATAAAGGATAATATAAAATATCGCGAAGCAAATACTGCGGTTATTTTAAAACAAATTAACAAGAAAAACAAAGACAAGAAAATAAAATTGTTTATAAAAGAAGTAAGTTCTCACAATCTCATTCATTTTATAATTTTTTTAGAAACTAATTATGATAATTAATTAATTATTTTCTTCGTTTTTACTATTTAGTTGGAAAACCATAGTAAGCTTTTGAATAGCGACAAAATTATAACAATTTACGGCGTAGCAATAATTAAAAATGAATTTACACTCGTAATGGAATATGCACAAAACGGAAGTTTGCAAAATTTTTTGAAAAATAATTACCATAAACTCATTTGGAAGCAAAAAATTTCCATTATATGCGACATCGCAGAAGCTCTTGAACAGATAAATAATCTAAAATATATTCACGGCGATCTACATAGTGGAAATGTATTAATAAGCGACAACCAAACTGCAAAAATATCCGACTTTGGCTCATCAAGCGCATACAATGACCAACAATCACGAGAAAATCTCAGTTGTACAATTCCCTACACAGCACCTGAAGTATTCATGACAGGTTACTATTCTGAAAATTGTGACACTTACAGTTTGGGGGTTATAATGTCAGAAATTTCTAGTGGCCAACAACCATTTCCAAACGAGAATCATGATCGTCAGCTTGCTTTGGACATTTGTTTAAATAATAAAAGACCAGTATTTGCTAATAATACGCCAAAATTTATAATAGAAATGGCATCTAAATGCATGGATGGTGCCGCTTCCAAAAGGCCAACAATAAAAGAAATACGAGAGAAACTCTATCTTTATAAATGTTGTTTCGACGAATCAAGTATTTTAAACATAAATGGGGATTTTACGAATGAAGAAGTTGAAAGCATGAAAAAATTTAAAGTAGAATTCGAAGAAAAAGACAAAAAGACATTTCTTAATAATAAAATTAATAATAATTATAAATCATCATGCTTATTAAATCCAATGGCTGGTAATTATTATTATTAATATTAATTAATCAATTAGCAATCTTTATTTTAGATTTTAATATTAAATTTGATTTTCTTTGACAATCAAGCGTGGGATTCGAACCAAATCGGATTAACGATACCATCGAAATTACATCCTAGAAGTAACCCCAAGACAACATTTCCACTATTGCACTAAAAACAGTTCCAATAATATTATTAAACGGCGACAGTATCACATCAAATGGTAATAGTGTTCAACAACAACAACGACAACCATCATCATCATCATCATCACCATCATCATCACCATCATCATCACCATCGTATTAACGACCGCTTTAATAGTCGGGATAGTTAAATTTAGGCTGATTATTTAAATATAGACAAATGTCTTATCAGTGAATTTTCTCTCTCTCTAATTTTTTACAAATTGAACGAGAGAAAATTTTTTGATATGACATTTGTCTACGTTCAAATAACCAGGGTAAATTTGTTTAATTTCTCTATAGCTTATAGTTTTACTCGGTCTAAATGCTACCTAAACTTGCACAAATTTCAATTTTCAAAAAAATAGCCTCGTTAGTTATTTTTTTGAAATTTGAAATTGGTACAAAATAGATGGTATTTAAAGTGTGTCATACTATTAACTATATGTAGAAATTAAATTTATTATCCTTTTAAACTCATTCAATTTAATTTATTTAAACATTAAGATATTTGCGTTGTTTTCTTCTTATTATTCTATTCTATTCTATTCTATTCTATTCTATTCTATTCTATTCTATTCTATTTATTTTATTTTATTTTATTTTATTTTATTTTATTTTATTTTATTTTTTTTTATTTTTATTTTAAAATTTAAATCTATCTTATCATATACTTATCCATATTTATTTATTTATTTTTATTTGTTTACTAAAATTACAGAAATATTAAAAAAAAAACCGAGTCGAACTTTGACTTTGTAAAAAACTTTTTCTGAAATAATAAATAAATAAAACTTTTCAGATTAACTATTACTTTACCAATAATTAGTGTCAGTTGGTTATCCCCAAACCCTTATTCAATAGGGAGTTTAGAAATTAAAAATACTGAATAATTTAACCAAAAACTATATCATGTGATTTCCATTTTTGGAAATGCCTTAAAAAATTAAACATTTCATTTTTAAAAAACTACGCATTAGCGTTGGTCGTCAAAACTAAATCAAAAGTCAGGACTTATGTTATAGTTTTGGAAACTAATACTATCACGCACCAATATGGGTCTTTAGATCGATCGTATTGTTTCAAACAATGAATTCGCGTTCACATTTTTTTATTAATATTTTTGAACCATGTCTTTGTACCGTAAAGTCTGGAAAGATAGCACCCCCTACTTTAAAACAATTGAGCGTCAATATAAAAAAAATGTTACACATATGTAAAAAGGGGATGCTATCTTTCCAGACTTTACGGTAATATTTGCATGATGATAAATAATATTGAACTTTTGCCTTCGTAATCTGTTAAAATCGTTGATTTCTTTGATGATGGTTTATAAAGTTTTTGCTATAGCATAAATGACAACGTCTGACTAGAGGCAAATGACAACTTTATTTCTTTCTCCGTGATAGTTGTTTAGTGACGAACCTAGGATTTTAAGCCATAACCCCCGGAAAAAGATCCAATAAATCTCCAATATATGCTATTACAACTTACACATTCTAAGTACTTTAATAAGTAAGCATCTTGTAATTTGAAAGTTCTTTACTTCAATTCCGAATTTGAGTCAACGTGCATGTTCTAAATAAACTCGCGAATTGTTACCGTCATTTTCAAGTTTACTAGTGATAAACAATAAGAAATATTCCTTGTTGATTTTTAGATTATACAACTGTTTCAATTCAGATAAACAATTGTGGATTGGATGGTAAACAAAGGATATTATCAACGATCGTTGATAATTATTTGTGTTGCAAGAGAGAAACCTGTAGATAGAAAAATTATTGTTATTATAATTTATTTGAATTGTGCTTGTCTCAAATAAATTCTAAATCAAGGCTACGCCTTTGCATTTGTAATTATGTTATTTAAAATAAAAGAAAATACATTCATCCTACAAATTACACCAAGTTGTAAGTATTCCATTCTCAAATACTAATAACTTGAAGGAAATAGGTGACATGGCTTATAGAAGGAGTTAATGATCTGAAATCATGCGATGTTCCACCAGAAGTTAAAGATTTGATGGTTCGGCAAATCTTTTATCATTTTATTATTGATAAAGAAATTTAATCAAATTTATTTCCATAAAATTAAATAACTGATAATCATATTGATTACAATAAATAAATAAAATAATCTTATTTTACAATTGTGGTCAAATAAGAAAAAGGAGTCTAAATTTTGGGATCATTTCAAGAATCAATATGAAGTGGTTATTATTCTATGTTGATGCGGAATTACGGTTTTACTGCGTACCGTAATGCCAAATTGCCGTAATTCAGGGATTTCGACGGCAAGTATGCTACCAACTGATATCATTTAACCATTTGACAAATATATAATGCAATAATCAACAATAATAATTAATACACTGAAAAAGGATTTATTACCCAAATAGCTGTAATACATATTATTTATTCAACACCAAGTGAAGTGATAAACGAAAATTTTTTCTGGACCAAGCATTTTGGGTTTTGATGATAAAATTTTGTTGAATAATTATGGTAGGCGTTTTGTTTTTTCCATTTGACTTGTTGATTGAAATCAATTTTTTATTCGATGGAAGCAACAACTGTTGCTATAGATCACGTAATTACTGATAAAATATTAGGAGAAGAGTGCTGGTTGCGCTAATATAACACCTTATTAAATAAATGAATCGAAGGTGAGTATTTTTATTTTTATTACTTTATATACTGTATATCAACAACATTTGAATTAAAAAAAAGGATAGATGGGCTTTGAAAGACAACCAAAAATATGGAGAAAACGAGTGACTAGAAGAATAAAATTTTACCTGAGGATTATTTTTTGGCAGTTAATGTAAATAAATCAGATTGAATGACAGCAAAGGAAACTTCAAATTTGGTGTATGAAGGTGAAATTGGTTCTGAGGATGACCTGAAACAACAACAATAGAAAATTGGATCAAACGATATGCAGCCAGTTTAAAACAATCATCGGTACAGAGAGAAGGCAAAAGAATTATCTAGCAAAGAAAGGTAAACAATATTTAGAGATGAACATTTGAAAAAACATTAAATAATACATTTATTGTTTTCGCATTACTGCTCAATCTCTTGCAAGTTCATTCGAATTAAAAAATAAATCCCTTCGTTTCATTTATGTTTCTATACTCTGGTGTCTTATTTCTTTCTTCAATTTAAACATGTTATTTTGAAATTTTTTTCTTGTTGTCTATTTAATTACAGTTACCAGTTTACATTTTCTAATTAATTGGTCATTTATCTACAATGATCACTTTTTCCAACTTTTCTAGACTTTATCATGCAAAATCTTAATCCTTTATCAATCACTGTTTGGACTTTCCTTCCTTCTCACGTTATTGCATCTGTTCTTTCGTCAAGTATTTTATTATCCTTTTGGTATTCATGTAATAATAATATTATTATTAAGTTTGGTCAGTATTGGTGATAAATGTTTAAAAAAATTAAAAATGTTAAACTTTTGATACTCAATCTCCATGTCCAACATATAAAAGTTTCCAAGAAACACCTTAAAGCAATAAAAAGAATGTCTTTTTGCTCCACCGATCTCACTCAAATAGAAATATCTTTTCTTTGAGAATATCTATCCAATACAATTGGTTTTTCCATTCATTTGGTTCAATAACTATATTTACAAAACATATACTTTTTGATTCTAAATTTTTCAGCTCTAGAATAATTTTCAAATTCAAACCTTACATGCATATAAAACCTTTCAAAATAAACATATTATTATTGTTATTATATTTAATAAAAATAAAATTAAATAGATAATAATAAATTTATTCATGTTTGAGTATAGGATTGCATCACTTAATGAATTGCTAAAAAATATACAATGAGCTGATACGTAGATGCATGTGTATGGACTTCTTAATGTTTGGTTTTATTTCTCAAAAAATTAAATTTTATAATGGATTTTTATTAACATGTGATTGGTCATTCAAAAAATGAATTCATTACTTGAAAAATATTTTAATGAAAATGAGAGGTTGCTAAATACTGAAAATTTTTATGATGTAAAAATATGTATTGGTGTAGAATCTAACATTAAAGAAGTTCATGCGCATGCATCTATCATATCAGCTCATTGTCCATTTTTTAACAATGCATTAAGTAATGCAACAAAAGAAAATGGATATTATATTATTAAAAAAGCTAATATCAATGAAAAAATTTTCAAACCTATTCTCAAGTAAGTTTAAATAAATTTATTATTGTATTAAATTATAATAATAATAACCTGTTTAATAATTTATTTATTTTGTAAGATTTTTATATACATGTAAAATAGAATTTGAAAATTATTCTGGTGCTGAAGTATTGGAACTATTAACTGCAGCAGATGAATTTGGTATTGAGTTGCTTTACGAATATGCGATGAAATATTTTATTGAAAATTATGACCATTATATAAAAGAAAATCCAGTTAAAATTCTACAATTGATTTATTCTAATGAAAGTTTTAATGAATTGAAAAACATCTATTTGGAAAAGTTTTGTGAATACAGTGAAAAATTATTTGAATCAAATGAATTTAAATCATTAGAAAAATCAATTCTATTGGAAATTCTTAAGAGAGATGATTTTTCTGTTGATGAGATAGTTATTTGGGAAGGCATTCTTAAATGGGGATTGGCCAAACATCCAAAAATCATTAATATCAATGTTGAAGATTGGTCAATACAAAATTTTGTTGATTTAGGCAACACATTAAAAGAATTTTTTCCTCTAATAAGATTTCAGGGTATTTCTAAAGATAACTTTTTTAATAAAATTGCACCATACGACATACTTTTTCCTAGAACTTTATGGAACAACCTTTTACAATCTTATTTATATCCTGATAGTCAACAAAATTTAAATTTATTACCATCAAGGATTTCAAATTTGAAACCAACACTTGAATCATTGACAATTAATCAAAACCTTATTTTGCTTTTTGCAAGTTGGATTGATAGAAAAAATCCACCATATACCTCATTCAAGGAAGTCAAATATGAGTTCAAACTTCTGTATCGTAGTAGCAGAGATGGTTTAAGTGCAGCTATATTTCATCAAAATTGTGATAATATCAACAAAACTCTTTCAGTTGGCAAAATACAAAATTCAGACCAAATAGTTGGTGGTTATAACCCATGTGATTGGAATGGAACTGGTGTATATAAAAATACAACTGAAAGTTTTATTTTTAATATTAATAATAGAAATGATATCAATACTGCACAACTTAGTTACGTTATTAAAAATGATTATAAGTGTGCAATTTGGTGTACTTCTGCCCATTTACCAGTTTTTGGTCGTATTCCTTGTGATTTTTATTTTAATGTAGATGGTAGTATTAAAATTAATAACTTACTAACTTATAATAGCATCAATGTGGTAGATGGTAGTAGATTTAATGAATTGGAAGTTTTTCAAATAATTGATAAAAAATAATAATAATACAATGATTTTTAGATTATTAATTACTTTATTTATAAATCTTTACTGATAATATGCATATAACCAGATTTAATTAATTGAATATGTTTAGCTTAATAAATTATCACTAGTTAAAATATATAATTTCGGGGTATTATTTAGAGATCCTTTTTTTTATGATTTAATTATAATATGTGATTCGCCATTTTTTTTTTTTAATTCGTGATCCGTGAAACAACTGCAATAGTAAATAATATTTAATATGATTTTAGATATTATGATAATATGGAATTGCAGTTATAATTGAAAAATTACATGATTTGTGAGTAAGTCATTAAATAATAAATTAATTACTATGCATGCAGTCCAAACTATTATGACTTTTGACGTGCTCCAATGTCGTAATGCCATAAATATATGAATTGTTCTGGTGTCAGAAATTCTATACATGAAGTAACCCCAAATTTCTTATACCAAAACCCCTCCAACTGTTGTATAAGCATAGTGCTTTGCTAGATAATAGTGAATATCAACAATCAATTTTTTACAATGTTAAAGATGCCCTGTGATAAAAACATAAGTTGCTCCTCTTTGAAAGTTAATATTCCTAAATTTGCGAATCTAATTTCTAATTGACAATAAACTGGTGGAGAAATTGAAAATGATTCATGAAAATGACAAGGCAATTTCATCAAACAAGAGAGAGACTTGGAGATGAACATAATGTTAGATTTATCAAAGTAGTAGAAAATGTGTTTGCCACCATAATATCCAACAAAACGATAATTTAGAGAAATGATTAAAAGGTATATATATCTGTAATTCAAGTCATTTGGTTAAATATGGCATCTAACTAGTTCTATTTCTCTTAATTGTAGCAATGACAATATCTCTTTGGTATCAGTATGCATACCAATCTGATGAGAACACCTCGAAATTGCAATCATTTGCTGTTTTGGTGTATGGTAAGTGTTTATAAATGTCTTTGATCATTTTGAATAGCGTATGAATTTCATTTTTTAAACATGCATTTGATTGATAGTATAGCCTCCAAGGTCAGGACTACCAACTGCTTCACTATCCAAACCCAAGCAAAATCAAATGAATAATTTTACGTTGAACAAATTCATAAAATCAAAATATATTTTATGTTTCATGAAGTTTGATGTAAATCTAATTTTTATCAATAAAGTGTATCAAAAATAACTACAATCCTTTATAATATATAATATAATGATAGCAAACTAGTAAAGGTTATAAAGATTTGTGCATTTTTATTTTTATTTTTTTGTATTACAAAATTGATTTTTGTCTGATATGATGGGTATCAAAATATGCCAACTTGACTAAACCTAATTTTGAAATGATCATGGTTGATTAAAAATTGTAAGCAAATCAATACATTCTGTGGATTTATACTTGTGCGACTTGCAATTGGATCAAAATTCAAAATTGCAAGTTAGTAATTTTGAACAAGTCCGTTGCAAGTCATCTTTTCTCTTAGTGAATTTGCAATTCACTTATTTGAAATTCAAATTAGCTAATCAAAATTTCATATCCAAACATCCACCTCAACATTTTTCACCATTTCCACACATTCTTTTGGATATTTGATAAAATTGATGGTCATAAATTTTTACAAGTCTATAATTAAATAATGATCATGTGCTTTGTCACTAAATGATGGACAACCTGAAAATATCTCCCATCTGACTTCTTTTGTATTTTTTACTTCTTTTTCGAAGAACTTAGGTGCAATATATGATGTGATTCCACATATTTTGTTTGATCAAAATCCCAAATTTGGAATATAACAAGTATTATTTTCCACTAACATATTTATCATCTAACGAGTCACATCAAAATTATTTGAATGACTTTTTGCAAATAACCTTTTAAAGTTCTTCTGGAATATAATTTAAACCATTGCATAGTTATTCTCCGGAAATTTAGTTATGCTATAACATTGATTGATCACTCCCGATTTAATTTTAGAATAATTTAATGCCTGAAGTTGTATAAAAAATCAATTATATAGTATAATGCCCAATATAATTAAAATAATTTATTATTGACCTCATCAAAGATTTTTCTTATCATATTTGAATTTGTTATTTTTTATATTGACTTCAGAAAAAATGTCCGAGACGCGCTTTTCTTTAAAAGTTCTATTGAAAGGCCCTCCATATGGGCAACTATTCACCGTTAATTAATTCATGATTAATGCGGTTTTTTTAAGATTGCATTATTTAAATAATATTCTTAGGATTTTTTTTTTTAAAATCAATAAATCTTTTATTTACTTGATGCTTTAATCAATTGGAATAAGAAATGTAACAATGCCATAAGATAATTTAATCAATGCCTTTACGTTTTTCGATTATTATAAAATTGTCAAGGAGATTAGAAAAAAATAAAATTTCATTCCTCTTATAGATAATAAAATAAATAATATTACTCCATTAAAAAAAAAAATGGCAAAATTCAATTTATACGTTGTACTTGTTTCTTCGGTTTTAATCCCATTCATTATTACAATCAGTAATGCAATTCCAATTCACGACGACGACGCAAAGTCGATTATTAGAGGTGAAAGTGGCAGTCTAATGGATAAACGACACGAATATTTAGTAACAAAAGCAGTAATTGAAACAACTGAAAAACGCGAACCAGCACTTGACATCTATGCCGATAATAATGGTGATAATAATGACAATAATAAACGCGAGGCAGAACCTGATAATTTATCATCATCACCAAACAACGTTATTAACAACACTGAAGCAAATAGACGGTTTGTTGCTGCACCTTTAACAGAAGCCGTTGCAGCACCCATTGCAGCAACAACAAAAATAGCACCTCTTGTAGCAACAGCAGCGACAGCTCCAATTATTGCCTCTGCTGCAACTATACCATTAACTGCTGGATTCCAGCCACTCGGTTTATCATATTTAGGTCATGGTGCCTTTACTCCTCCCTACATCAAGAGAGGTAGTAGTGATAGCATCATCAATTTAAAGAAACGACTCATTGGCGGTGGTACTCCGATCGGTGGATTGTACGGTGGTGTTTTATATGGTACTTCTGGATCATACGGAAACGGATATGATAGTAAATTTTTTGGAGGTATTCCTTATGTTGGTAGTCATGATGGTTATAAAGGTTATGGTACATCTACTGGTTACGGTATTGGTGGTTTATATTAAAGAAAAAGTGGTAATTAAAAATCTAAAAAAATTATTTAATTAGGTTTATTTAAATCTTTGGTATTAAAAATTTTAATTCAAAAAAATAAAAAACTTTATTTATATATATATTTAAAATAAATAAAATTTTATTGGATTAACTCCATAGTTGTTGCAATTATTTTTTTGATTTTGATGTTGACTTTTGACCTTTAGATAAAAAATCATAAAATGCACTTTGAGGTAACTCAATATTCCCTAAATAATAATAATGAATGTCGTTACTAATAATAATAATAATGATCGTAGTAGTTAGTTAAAATAAAAATTTACTCACCAACCATTTTCATCCTCTTTTTGCCTTCTTTTTGCTTTTCAATTAATTTCATTTTCCTTGTAACATCTCCACCATACTTGAAAAAAGAAAATAATATTGATTTAATAATATTAATGATATTGGTTTTAGCGACAAAAATAAATTATCAGCTTACGCATTTAGCAGTAACGTTCTTTCTTAATGCAGAAATTCTAAATATAAATACATAAAAAAAATATAAATATGTATTATAGATTGCTATTAACAAAAAAAAATTTTAATAATTTACGTTTCTCTTGAAATAACTTTCCCTCCAATGGCCGTCTGTATAATCACTTCATACAATTGCCTAAATTTATCCAGAAAAATATAACAATAAATATATAATAATAGCAAATAAATAATAATAGTAGTATTAATACTTTGGTATAACATCGGCCAATTTTTTTGTCCATTCTTTACCAACACGATTAACTTGCGATCTATGCATAATTGCTGCTAATGCATCCACCGGTTTTTTATTAAGCAAGACATCCATCTTTAATAATTTTGATAATTTTAATAACTTGATAATTTAACAAATAAATTATTTATTTAAAAAATCATTATAACCTTAACAATATCGGATTTCTGATATCCCATATCTTCATAATCAAAACTATAGAAATAGAAATATTCTAAATAAATAATCAGATTCAATAGATAAGACTGTTTTTGTTTTCAAGCTTTATTTATTACCTTGCATAACCACTTGATCTTGATTTCAATTCATCATGAAAATCTATTACAATTTCTGCAAGTGGAATTTCATATTTCATCATCACACGGGACTCATCAAGATAATTATATTCTTGTTGTTCACCTCTTTTTGTCTAAACACAAAAATATAAAAGTGTTATTATCATGTATTTTTTTAAATTAAAATAAAAAATTATTATTATAATTTATACAAACACCGCAAAGATCCATCACAGAACCCATATATTCCTTTTTTTTTTAAGTAGATTGATAAATAGATAAATTAATAAAATAAAATAATAATATGGATTAGAAATACTTCAAAGGTAAAGAAGATAAATTAGAAATTTGTATTAAATAAACCAGAAAATAATAAATACTTCTGGTAATATAATTGTTGCTAAAACCATTGGCTCTTGAAATTCTAAAATCTTATATTGTAAATCTACAGAATCAGGAAATTCCGTTGGATTCTGAACAAAACTCTCTTTCCCATCTTTATAAACAACTATTTTACAATAATAATTTTAGAAAAGAAATTTTTTTAACGGTTGATTAAAAAATTAAACAAAAATTTACCTTTATAAGGTACAGTTGGTTGGGTTATTATTATATTTGCACCATATTCCTATGAATAGAATTTCTTTTTCCAATAAACATAAAAATAAAAGTCATTGAATCATTATTATTCAACGTTGCCGTTGTGCTTTCCTTACTTCTTCTAGTCTTTGTCTAAATACATCCATGTGTAATGTACCCAAAAATCCTATTCTCCAACCTTGTCCTAAAGCCATACTACAAGTTTGCAAACGAATAAATAAACGAATAGTCTTTAAATTAAAAAAATATAAATGAATTTAACAATTATGACACTTTGGATTTTTCTTTTCTGGTTGCTTTGTTTACCTTGTTTCTTTTTGAATAGAAACGCTCGCATCATTAATAGTCAATTTTGTTATAGACTCATCTAATTTATTGAATTCATTAGTATCTACAGGAAATATACCTGCAAAAACCTTTTAAAAATAACATGAATACATTTATTTATATATAATACAATATTAATGAGCATAAATTTCTTTACCATTGGTTTTGCAGGTTCAAATCCAGGCAATGGATCTACAGGAATTTTGTCATGATAAAATGTATCACCAATATGAGCTTCACTAGCAGCCTTCATACCACATATAACATATCCAACCTGTCCAGAATGCCTTTATATAAATGAATTTTTAAGTTATATTCTAATTATTAATATTATAATATAATAATATTGTTATTAAACATACAAATAATCAGTGGAAACTTGTTCAGGATACATGATTCCAATATCCAAAACTTCATATTTATTATTTGAATAAGCTGATACTATTCTATCACCTATTGAAAAAAAAAATCAATATTTTAAAAATATTTTATCAAATCAACTTTTTCTTTAAAATGATTTTTTGAAAATAAAATAAAAACCTTTTTGTAACCTTCCATCAACAATTGACATGAGAGAAATAACTCCAACATAAGTATCATACCATGAATCAAATAAAAATGCTTTCAATGGCTTGTTTATATCACCACTTGGTCTAAGATATTCATTTATTCAAAAATAAAGATATTGATTTATTATTAATAAGAAACATTGCAATTACTTTTTCTCATTTTTGCTATTACTACTATTATTATTATTATGTTATTGTTATTATTATTATAAATCATACTGTGGTACTTGTTCAATTACTTTTGGCAATAGTTTATCAACATTTAATCCCGATTTTGCAGAAGTCTAGAAATTAATCATAAATATAAATGTAAATATAAATATAAATATAAATATAAATATAAATATAAATATAAATAAAAAATCCAATCTAATCTAAAATCTAATAATGAATATTTATTACCAATAAAATCTCTGAAGTGTCTAGTTTGAATGTGCTATTAATTTGTTTGATAACTCTATCAACATTTGCTGCTTGAAGATCAATCTTTAAAAATATATATTTAAAATTGATGATAGCAACAAAAATATTATTAATAATATTTTAAAAGTAACAATATATTAGATAAATGAAATTATTATTATTATTATTACTTTATTAATAACAGGTATTATTGTCAATCCTTGATCAAAAGCCAAGTAAAAATTTGCAACAGTTTGAGCTTGTATTCCTTGTGTGGCATCAATTAAAAGTATGGTTCCTTGGCATGCTGCAAGAGGCATTAAGTAAAAGAGAAGGTAATGAACAAATTGCACAAAAAAATATACAAATTATTTTCCATTCACTCATTTCGTTTATTTATTTATTTGGCATACTGTTTACAACTTTAACTTTATGTTTTTTTCAATAATTTAAATTACAACTCTTTCTATCTATCAATTTTCAAAATTATTCTTTCATTTTTCTCATCATCTAGTTAATGAGGATAGACATTTTATGTTTTTTGTATATTCTTTTATATTGTTAATTGACTTATTAATTAATTTATAATTTTAGATTCTTTTGAAATAAAAGCTGATGAAAACATCCAACTTTTTCGGAAACATTACTTGACTCAGACAGCTTGGTGCAAAATAACATTTTTTCACTTCTAAATGGCATTTCCTTCTTTGGGAACAACAATCCTACCTTATTAGAAAGAGTTACAATAAAATTTATGAAAGAAATTCAAAGCGAAATTCAAATGAAAATAAAAATGAAAATGCTTAATTATTTCTTATAACTGGTAATCCAGGCATAGGAAAGTCATATTTTGGTTTTTACTTGTTGTATTCTTTTGCAAAATTAAAAAAGGAAATAAATTTATCAACACATCAACTTTCAAGGAATTGTTTTTCATTTTTCATCAAATGAATGTAAAGTTTTTAAAGGGAAAACTTTGGATGAATTTTCCATGGTGTTAAATTAAAATCAACAATATAAATAGTTGTTGGTTTGGTACCTTCAAATTATTCTGCAACAATGATAGTTCTTACTTCATCTAAAAGAGAGATAGCAAAGTCTGTAAAAAAACTGCAGAAGTGGCAACCCTATTATATGTCAACATGGTCAATAGATGAAATAGAATATGCTTTATTTAATTCATTATATTCTTCTATATCCATAGATGATGCAAAGGAATTATTTGAATTATGTGGAGGTATTTCTTATTATATTTTTGAATGGAAAAAGAAAATTACAATTGATAAGATGGAGGATGCAGTTAGAACCTGTGACCTTAATAAGATAATAAAATTTTATTGGTGATACTGATGCTTTTCATGATACTTCTCACATGATACTACACAGTATAGTAGACTCAACTTTTCAACAATACAAGGTTCAATTTGCATCATTTATCATCAGAGAAAGAATATATCAAAAATTTTTAAATGAACAAGAGTTTTCATTACATAATTTTTTAAAAACATATGAAGATGAATCAGTTGCAGGTGGCATTTGTGGTAATCTGTTTGATGAGTTTTCACATAAAATGTTAAAGGGTGATGGAAAATATGAAATAAGAGCCAGAAGAAGGAAATCCGCAAAGAAAAAACTTAACTTAGCAGTAGAGCATCTGCTTCTTTAATTAGTGAATTAAATTTGACTGAAAGGAATCTTTAAGTTTTCAAAGCTTGAACAAATAACAACAGAGCATCAAGATTTTATTGTTATCCATCTATACATTCATTTGAATCAATTGATGCATTAATTCCAGGAACTAAATCTTCAAATCACAGACTTTTTCAAATGACAGTTTCAAATTAAACAAAATGTGATTAATAAAGTAATTAAATATCTTAATGAACTTCAGAATGAAACAAAAGAGGCAACTATATTTTGCAGTTCCAGATGAAATTTATTTAACATTTAATAAGCAGAAGTTCCAAACAAAACAAGGAAAAGATGCAGAAAGAATACCACAAATTATATATACATTCTATCAAATAATATTCTCTTAAAAGTTCCATTGGATGCAAATATGATGGCTTCTTAAAATTATGAATGCATATTTTATTCTCTATTTTAATTCTAAATTTCATTTTCTTTTATGTGTACATAAATTTTCATCATATAATTTGTAAGTCTTGTTTTCTTAAATAAAAAATATAAAAAATTTAATTTGTCATTATTTCACAATACTATGATTTTGACAAATATCAAATTTCTCAAAAAACTATAAAATTTATATATCAGTATACAAAAAGTAATAATAAATATAATGGTTCTAATGAATATCAAAAAGCAATTGATTTTTTAGAAAAAAGTTATAAATGTGGTTATTCTTCAAGAGTTTCCAAAGAACAATTTGCAGAAGTAAGGGAAACCTTCAAGTTCTTTCCAAGACATATTTTTAATGGCTCAACTTAAGTCAATGGATGGTGGATCAATAAGCACTAATAGATACCTTAAAAAGAAAGCCAGATCCAACAAAAGGACTTTTATCATAATACACTACTTTTCCAAAAACCTATCTCAATATGTAGGACTTATTTGGAAAACATTAGAAATCATCTAATAAACAATGGTATTCTGCCAATAATTGATGGTAATATTAAAAGGATGCCTCAATGGAAAACCAAAATGGTGATTGATAAAAATATTGCAGAAGTAGTTGAAGAAAATTATGCCAAAGTCCATGGATTATCAGGTCCAGGAAGGAGTATCAATTACAATAGAATAACCCAATCAAATGTATTCTTACTGAAATGAGTTATAAACCAGTACACAGAGATTTTCTAGCTGGTCTAGAAGAAGATAGCAAATTGAAATCTTTAAAATATGATGTATTCAGAAAACCATGTCATCAATTGACACCAGAGATTCAAATTATGAGTCCCAGGACTGACTTTTGTGATACTTGTCAACATTTTAGAAATAGTTTACATTATAATGCTCACCAAGAAGGAGAAACTAAAGAATTACTCAAGAGATTTAAAGAAAATCTGCCCAAGGCCAAATTAGAAAGAAATTATTACAATAAAAACATTAAATTGGCAGAAGAACAAAGAAAATCAATTAATTAAAATTATTCAAAGGGTAAAACACCATATTGCAGGATTGATGCTACTGTTCATTATATTTATGATTGAGCCCAAAATGTTCATATACCACATTCAGATCAACAAGTAAAATTTATTATCCTAGTCTATGTAAAGTTCATTTGTTTGGTATTCAAGATGAAGCATTAAGTGAACAAATTAATTATGTTCTTAATGAAGATGAAATTATAGGCAAAGGACCTAGTGGCACTCTTAGCATGATTTTTGATGGCTAAAAACACAAATACGAAAACATAGAATTTGAGGCAGTATGATCAAAAGTTACATAAATCAAGATTTCATTGGTTAACTTCAGTAGAACCATATTTGGGACGTTCTAACTCCAATTGAAATTTGTTAGAATGTTCTAATGAAAATTTATTGGGACCATAAATGACACAACACTGCAATTAAAGAATACTGACCATTTAAATTAAACAACAAATTAAGCTTGTCCTCTGTAATCAAATATCAAATGTCCAAAACTTTACATATTACATAAAAACTATATATAGTGTTGCAACATAATTGTGATGTAGTTAGATCAATTTTCTATTTATATTGTCTCACTTTTAAAAACATTGTTATTATAAAACATTTGATATTTATTAAAATGTAATTATTAGAACAAAACGAACATAAAAAATTTGAATTCGTTATCTATTCATTATCTAATTGCTGTAAAACAGCATATGGATCCCATTCAACTGCATCTCCATTTTTATCTATAACAACATCATCTAGTAAATATTTTTATTTTGTTCTTTTTTTTCAATAACATGTAAATCAGGTAAATTTGTTGATATCCAGGATTTAATGCTTTAAAAAATTAATGAAAAATGAATTTTCTACAAGGTAGAAAGGTAATGCACACATAATAAACATCATAACTAAAGCTTTGTTGTTTTGTTCTATGCGTGTTTCCCCTAATGGAGTACTTTCATTTTACTCTAACAACGAAGTTCGAGTTTATTATAAAAATAATTAGATTTTGACGCAGATCTTTTGGTCGAATCTCTTAAATTTTATTTCTATTTTTATTTTTATTATTATTTTATTTAATCTATTATTTATTTTTATTTTTATTTTATTTATTTTTATTATTTATCAATAACGTGTATATATAATTATTTATTATCATCTGAATTCGTGTTACGTTTCGCGTACTTAATTATTAATCAATCCGTAGCACATTCATATTTATTGTTATTTAACTTTATTTAGTAGAAATTAATGACAATTCTTCCGTAACGTGCGGATTCGCCCAAACCGAGCGGATTCGCGCAATTCGGGCTAATATTAATATGTAAAGAACATGTGTATAAAGTACTTGATTTCGACCTAATGTAAAAGTAACTTGTAAGAAAGTTTTCCTTAGTCGAAACTAAATAAATAAAATAGAAATATTTTATTTAAAACTTTTATCTTCTTTAACCAAAATTATTCGCTAATACCAAAATCAATTCGTTGGTCCCTATTCATTCTGATCCACACAAAACAAAAATAATTGTTATCGCCAATTAAAATACGCTCTCCCAAATTTAATCGGTGACAATAACAAAGCTTCATGTGACACGAATTTTCAAATTTAAATTTACATACTATATAATACTAATACAATATGATGTGACATGTCATACAACTATCATTATTCCATTTCAGGAAATTCCCGAAATTCAAAAATTTTGTGCGCTGGTTACAATTTAGGACATCGATCATTGCAGCATTTAGTATTTACATTTTGTGCATTTTGTGCATTTTGTGTATTTGCCAATGATCTTTGGTCGCATTATCACTTTACTATAAATAGTACTTTTATTTTACTTCGGCCCATTAAAAAATGGAAAATACAAAAAAAAATTAATGCATGAAGCCATTGATAAATATATGCAATACTTGGGAAATAATAATAGTTGATAAAAAAAATAATAATCAATGGGTTTAAATTTCAAAGATAAAAGAGGGCTTTATTTAATATATGTTGTGATATTTATTAATGCCGATGTATTTTCTGAACCTAATGTATCACGTTACTCGGCTGTTAGTGTAGTGGCAGATAATAAACTTTATGTTCTTGGAGGTTATAGTTTAGAAACATCATCTATACTTGATTCAATGATTTATGTGGATTTAACTAATGATTTCAATGTTGACAGTGTGCAATGGATTCAAAGTACCAAAATTCCTGTAAAAAGTTCTTGGGGTGTAGCTGCAGCTGGCGGAACAAATAATTCAAAGATATTTTTGTTTGGTGGAGTTATGAAAGATTCAAGCACTGATTTATTTAACTTCACCAGTTTACTTTATACATTTGATGTAAATGCAAAAGTTTGGAGTGTTCCAACAACAACTGGCATTACTCCCATCAACCGTAGAGAAAGTAGTGTTGTTGTAGATGAGAATGGGAAAATGTATATTTTTGGTGGAGGAGCAGATAGCTATACTGGGTCTTCTACTCTTACAGTATTTAATGAGATGCATACCTTGAATACAATAGATTTGGCTTGGGATCTAGTCATTGCAACTAATCCACCATTACCAACTATTGACCTGACTTCAAATTTATTACCTGATGGTAGAATTGTATATATTGGTGGATCAGAAGCAACTGACGCTACAGGCAAAACTAATAATGCCGTTGACATCTATAAAGTATGTATTTATTTATATATATATATATGAAAATTTTTAATTACACAATTTTTTTTAAAAAATAGGCATATATTTATAGTTAAATACATGTTTATTTTATAGATAAGAATTTTTGATACAAAAAAATCAATTTGGTCAATCATGGTAAATATTCAATCAATTAAAATATGATGTTTACAAGATTATTTATGGGAAAAAACAATCAGTTCATTTTAATTTTTCTTACACCTCGATGAAAATTTTAGATGGCAAATGGTCCACCATCTATCCAATCTCGAACTGGTCATTCAGCTGTACTTTGTAAATGATTATTAATTATAATATATTTTCAATTTTAAATTTTTTAAAACCATACTAAATTTATATATATATATAATACATAGCAAAGGATGGGAAGATAATTGTTTATGGTGGTGCATTATTTATTACACCACCTACTACAGCATTTCCAGAACTTCTTGTACTGGACTCTACCGCAAACCCTTTTCGATGGTCTACACCTAAATTTTCAGTTGTTAATCGTGCCCCACCTCTAATGTTTCATACCGCAAATTTAATTGGCAATCAAATGATAATAAGTTTTGGTAATTTTTTAAAAAAAAATTTTTTATCCTTCAATCATAAAAAATTAATTAATCAAAATAAATAAATGTATAAATGTATATATATATATATATAGGAAATATCACAAATAATGATTCAGGTCCAAAATCAATTAATGCAAACACCTATATACTTGATATTGAAAATTATAGTTGGAAATCAAGTTATTCAGCATCTGAGACACCACCACCACCACCATCATCATTAACATTATTACCATCATCATCATCATCATCATCATCATCATCATCACCATCATCACAACCACACACATCATCATCACAATCAGAAACATCATCACAAAACATGATTGATACATTAGTAATAATAATTGCAGTTATTGCTGTAATACTATTAGTTGCATTAACAACATTCATAATTGTAAAATTATATCGAAGGAGAAAAAATAGAATTCCGAGTAAAAATTTAGGAATGTCTAACGAACAACAACTTCAACAATACAGAAATTCTCTATATGATCCTGACTCTCAAACTTACCCTAATACCCTATCTTATCCTATTGCCCTACCCTATCCTAATACCGCCTATAATAATAAGGCCGATGATGTTGGTTCACGCTTGGAGTAATATTTTTTAAATAATAATTTTTATATTATACATCTATTGTTAAGATCCAAGGATTAAAGTTTCTTAATCTATTTTATTATTGATTATTATTTAAATTTCATGGATAATTAAGAGTTTGTAATACTATAATTTCGTGTATAAATAATGTAGATAAGTTTGACACTTGCTACAAAATAATTGGTTTTTTTATGAGCGCATAAAATACAATATATTTTATACGGGAGGAAAATAGAATTGATTTATTATTGTTTAAATGTTTAATTTATTTAGAATCATCTTTTATATATACTGAAAATGAAAGTCATTCATGTCTTTGATAAGTTTATTTAATGAATGAAGTAAAGAAACTGTCTAATGAAACTCGCAAATACATACTTTGCAAAACATTATACGAATACTTGAAAACATTACGAATGCTCGCGTTAAAATCAACAGAAATCAATCTCGGCGAATATCTAAAATTGTATAACACTACTTTGGTTATTGTGTATATATTCTCTCCATGCAAAAATTCCTGATGAATTTTAAATGCGGTAAATAAATTATTCGATTGTCACAAGATCCGATTGCTAAAGAATATACATAAAAGAAGGAATATTATTATGGAAATTACAAAAATATCATTCACCGTGATATATATTCTTAAGTATATTGCAGACTTGGGATTATCAAACTTTAGCATCGAGTATTGCCTTACTCCAAAAGCGTTAAATGCTAAACCATATGCAATGAATGGCATAGGGCATATATAGATTTAGTGCGATGATTTCTACAATCTCAAAAGGTCAACGGCTGTTTAATAATATTACACATGATACCAGGACTTACAATCAAAATATGCGGAGGAGTAAGTAAGGCCACCACTTTAATTAATACACCAAAAATATATATTGAACTAGTCTATAAATACATGGATGCTGACCCAGATGTTAATAAAGTTAATGATGGTTCTAGATTTCATCGATTACAGAGGCCTTTAAGGATTTCATTGCCATATTTTCCTTGGGTAATATTCAAAAACTCGTCTTTTTCTTGGATTTTGGTTTGTAAATCTTGTTTAGTTCTTTCTCCTGCTAGTCTTTCATCTCCTAATTTCTTCTGTAAATCACCTAATTATGTTTTGTAAGCCAATTAAAACTTTGTTCATTCAAAATATTATTTTTTTAAATATAAAAATTTATTATTTTATTAAAACAGGAAAACAAATAATCAACTCTCTAAAGACAAATAAATTATTATTTTTTCACACTAAAAAAACAAATTTTTAACGAATCGTTTTGACAGATAAAACAAAAAGATACATTGAAAGAAAATTCAAAAAAAAAAATTGTATAAATATTGATCACGTTACCAACATCATCCAAAAAAATATTCATTCTAATACTACAAATTAGATACAATAAATAAACTAGTCATTTACAAATAATTTATCTTAAATTGCCCTCATTATTATTTCCATCGATATCATGATGAACAAAGTCATGATTGTATATTTTTTGAATGTAGTACTTGTGTGAGTAATCCCTTTTATTTGGACATAGTGTAAATTTGACCACACTTGCAAACAACTTTTTTAGTATTGACAGTTAAGGTAAATTGCTGATGTGAATTCTTTTACTATTTTTACTATTACTATATTGATTTTTCTTTTTTTTTTTTTGATAAGGCCAGATTTGCGCGATTCAGTAACAGAGAACATTTTTTCTTCGGACTATATAAAAGCGATGACCTTTTCCATTTTCTATTAATGGTCACACTTTTTTTAAAAGTATTTTCTAATCACTGTGTTGGCGGTCACATTCAATAGAGTTTTCCCAGTCCTATATATGTTAATATTAATACAATCATTTTAATATTAATTTCGTAAACATAAAATTTTACCAAATTAGGAAACAATAATCGAGTTAGCGTTGATATTAACATTTAAATTAAGAATAGATGACAATGAAAAGTTGAAAAGTAAATAATATATTAGACTGTATAATGAAAAAACAAACCCATGTATTAAAAACATTCAATAAAGAAATACTATATTAATTTTTTTATTTATTATAAACATCAATTCGAAACTAAATTTCCTTCCCTCCATCATAAAATTTAGCCAATGAAATCAAATGTCCACTATGCTCGTTTTGTCACCTTGGACTCTGTCAAAAAAAAATCTCTATACAACAAGTGTCAATAATAAATAATTAATGTGTACGCAAATCAATAATTCTTTTCTTTTACGCTTTTAAAAATACCAAAAGATCAAAAGGCAAATCAAAAAAGAAAAAAAAGAATTCGTTCCCGATATTGCTGGGTAAGTGTTTATAATAAGAATGGTGGTGGTTGTTGTCGCTACTTGTCGTCACTCTAGTTAAATATAATAATTGCAATCGTTCATTTTATAAAAAGTTTTACAAATCTTTCAATAATTTAAAGGAAAAACATCCAATATTGGTGTCTATAATTTCATTTTTTCACTGAGAAACATGACTGGTTTGTCTTCAAATGAACAACCACCACCATTAAGACCAAACAGACAAAATCGTGGTTATCATGAATTTACTTCAAAAGTGATAACAACGATCAAGCAGAACCAGTAAAAATTTCAGTCTTAAATGAAGCTGGTAAATATGTGGCGATGTTTTTGATAACTCTACTGAAAATCAGATAAATCACAATTCATCCTTCAATTTAATAAATTAATTTACAAATCCGAAATGGATTTAACAGTGAAACGTGACTAAAATTTTTGTGAATTTACCAAAATTAAATATTTTCATAATTCACTAAATAGTATGTTAATATTAATATATTATTGTATTCAAAAGTTTGTTATGTGTCATGCGCATCAGTTGTAATTTACTATTATTGGACATTTTCAAAAGTTTGCTTGAGTCAGCCTAAACCGTCAAATTCCGATGGATGATATTCGAATATTTAAAGGATTCATTTCAAAAAAAAAAAAAATAAACAAAAATTCTTTATTAAAATTATGTTAGGATATTGAAATTTTCTTTAAGAAAATTTTCAATATTTATTAGCAAATGAGCCTTTGAAAAAAATTATCTTTAAAATTTCCAAATGTTATTTACAAGATAAATATAATTCCAAATGACATTGTGACAATTATTAATGACAATCTAGATTTAAATTAAAAATGTCAATAAATATAGGTCAAAAAAATTTTTATATAATAATTATAATTATCAACGAGTGAATACATACAATAAATCTTTTGGCATTCGTAATTCATCATCAATTCCCTCATCCACAAAAATTACATTAGAATCGTGTTTGCTGTTATTAAAACCATAATCATTAACATAATATTCACTATCATCGTCATAATAATCGCTACATTCATGATCAGTCGATTCAGATTTTTGAGTTAATAATTTTTCATTTCCTATTTGCAAGTTATGAAGTTCTGCTGATAATTCTTTGTTATTGATCAGTAATTTTATCATTGAATCCTTTAGACTAATTAGATACTTCAGTTCTTTATTTGTTTTGTTGATTGATTCGATACTTTCCAGTTCTATCTTTTTTGACTCCATATTTTTCTCGAATCTATCAAAAACATTTAATAATACAACAAAATCTTCATTTTTGTTATTTGAAGCGACGTTTATTGCTGATAGGTTTGTTGAATTATTGTTATTGTCATTGTTATTTTTGCTAACATTTGAATTGAAAAATTTTATTGACATCTTGTTAATTCTTTCTATCAATGTGCTATAATCTTCTTTCATCAAATCGTGATTCCTGACGTATGCGTTAAATTTAATCAACAAATAATCATACTCTTTTTCTATATTTAATAATAATTGCTGATAATTATTTATTTGTTCTTGATCTTGAAAGAAAATATCATTGTCTAATTTCTTCATAGTATGATCTAGATCTTGTTGAGCAAGTAAAGCTTTTGATGGATTAAACTAAAAGAAACAAATAAAAATATATTTAATATAATACCAATAAAAAATTATTTGTAATAAACATTGCAGGAGTTTTACCAAATCGCCAGCATCTTCATCATCATCAACATCATCATCATCAACAGCTTCATCACCAGAATCATTATTAGAACCGTCATTATTAGTATTCGTGTTGTAATCTTCAAGTCCGTCGTTGATAAATGAATCTTCTTTAGCTAGTCTCTATCATTATTTATTTATTTATTTATATAAAGAAAAATAATTAATTTCCATCTTACAAATTAATTCAAATCAATTTGCATTACCTTTACTGAGCCATAAATTTCGTCACTATACAAATTATCAAAAATAGACAATTTTTTTTTAATAATAGTTATCATTATAAAAAATATATATATGTTAATTATTTAAAAGATGTACATACATTCGTTCTTTGTAGTTATTGCGACCATTAGTGTCAATAAAAGGATTACCAAATATTTTCATTGGATCTTGTTCATTTTTTATAACATCCTAATTATTTTTATTATTAATTAATCAATATTAATCATTATAAAACATAGACAAGTCAATTAAATTAGCAAAGTTTTTATTTATAATACTTTATTCCATTTTTTAGTCTCAAGAATATCATTTCCTCCCATTCCACTATTCATTCCTTCTACATTAACATCACATCCCTCAAGCCAATTAATAATATCATCATCGTTCTTGTGTGAAATTGAATTTTTAAGTACAGTATTAGATAATTGTTCCAAAGCATAACTGACTGAAGTTATTTGATTAAAAGGTTTAAATGTGGAAGGTTGTGAGTGAAAGACATTAGATGAAGTTGTAGTAAATTCTTTTGGTGGTGGTAAAAGTGTATTAGTAAATGTATCTAAAATTTCTGGGCCATTTGACATAGACGACAAGCGTCTCATGGGAGAAATGTCCAGAGACATTGTGTAAAAATTAACTTATTTTAAAAAAAAAAACCAAATTTTTTTTTAAAATAATAATTTCGCGAACAATTTGAAAATTACGTCATACGTGTTCAATTTATATTTATATTTAAAAAAAAATTCAGAACAACGTTATTTGTACACAGATACATCATATTTTTAATTTATTTATATTTATTCAAAAGTTAAAAGTCAAACTTGTAAAACACGACTTTAAAGATTTCAGGAAATCTTAAGAGCATTTGATTCAACTTTAAAACATTTTTCATATTTACGCAAATTTATAATTTATTATAGGCAATAATTGTATATTCGACATATATACATCCATTTACACTTGGTAATTCTCTTGCAGAACGAATAATTATTCCTTAATTGTAACAAAAGAAATTTATTTTGTATTTTTAATTCAACTGACATATGGAAAAATATAGAATAATTTATAGAAAAAAATTGAAAGTTAAGAATTGTCAGAGAACTTGCATGGGAGGAAAATGCTCAGACCCTAAGCCATTGTGTGCATTACCTATTCATTGGACACTCTGATAAAAATCTAACCCTCACTATTATTACTGTTATTATTTTATTATTACTATCAATAATAATAATAATATTTATATCCTCGTTTTTTTCATTATCTTCACTTTCCATCTCTTTTTTCTTCTCCTTGTCAACCTTATTGTTGGTTTCTTCTATTGTTTTCCTTCCTTCTATAATTAGTTTGATGGTGAAGGCAACAATATCTTTTCCCTTTTAATGTAATCCACGAATTTCAATGGCCACTTCACTAAACGAAAATCGGGATTCAATCTAGTCTTTTTATCAAATAATTGCTCGAAATCCTTTGATCTTTTGTGAATATTTTTATCACCAATAGGTTTGCTTGATTTATTCATCAATTTTGATTTACAATATAGTGTTGATTTTTGTAAGCTTGATATAGTGAGGCAGGAGAAACCTGCAAAAAAGTTGGCTATTGAAAGAAAGCAATTTTTATTAAACTATTGTTAATCTTTTTTTTAAAAAATACAGATTTGACAGAACTTGAATGTGGAAAATTTTTAATTAGTGGTGGAAAAATTCCTCAAAAGCACGGTTTAAAATCAATTTTCATGTTATAAAAATGTTAAAAGTGCTCACGATTTGCTAGACCAAAAAGTTTGGATGATGTTGACAAAAAAAAATTTAACAATAGTTCTGCAACGAGATCAAAATAAAATTTACTGAAGTTAGTAGCAAAGATATTAGCGCGAGAACCGTTCGTAAACAATTGCATGAACTTGAGATATTTTCAAGGGTTGCTGTGTTAAACAGCTTCTAACACAAAAACAAAAAAAAAGTAGTGTCTGAAAAGGAGAGAAAAGTGATTTGGAGTGGTGAATCACGTTTTACAACCTTCAGAAGTGATGGTCCAAGTCATGTTTGGCGTTCCACTGGTCAACGTTACAATATCGAAAATATTGTCCCTTCTGTTAAACATGATGATATAGGATAATGGTTTGGGATGCTTTTCTGGAAAGGGTTTATGGCCATTAGAAAAGTGGAGGGTAAAATAATCCGTTTAGATTGCGTACAGATTCTAGAAAAAACTTTGTTGTCTTTAATTGGAAGAAAATTTCGTGGTGAAAATTATGCATTTCATAAACTAAATCAAGAAAGGAAAAATACTGATTTACCCTCTCAATCCCCTGTTTTCGATCAAATAGAACATCTGTGGAATGAATCTGAGAGGAGATTAAAAAAATCAGCAAAAACATCCAAAAATGCTTCAGAGTTGGAGTGTGAATTTAAAGAAAAACTAGCGAGCATTCCTTTTGAAAGCACGCCTAGAAGGATCAAGGGATGTATAGAAAAAATGGAAGCCTTACTCGTTATTAATTTTAAATTTTCATTTTAATAATAATAAGTTTTTTAGTCGGGATTCTTTTTTTTTGTGAATATATGAATATGAATATATAAAGCCACAAACTAATGGCGGAAACGATGTTAACAACAGTTATAATAATAAATTAAATTATCTTAGCACAGTAACATCGTTGCAAATAGTGTTATCCTACCAAAATTTATTTATCATTTCCTGCTCGTGTCATTTTTTTTTTTTGTTTTGACATGTAAAAATACTATTTTCTTTTACCAATTAATTTTAGATGAAGAACCCGAGACAAGAAAACGCTGGACGTTCATTATTTTACTACAACTAGAATCATTACTTGTATGGTTCTGAATAAGATAATGTGTGTTATTTAATAATAACCAGAGATGTCATTTATATTTAATGATACCTTATATTGGTAACTCGCTTGTCTGAAGCTTCAACTTTTCCAAAGCTCTTTAACCGTAGAAAAAAATCCTATGGCGTCAAAAAGAGCATTTGCATACTCATAGTAGAAATACAGATTTTTGTATTATTATTCCAACGATGAGATCTTTCGAAGTGAACTTGAAGTAGTTATTGCCCCCCAAAAAAAAAATCCAATTCATCTTGTTGTATTTTTTTCGAGCAAAGAAAGAAAGTGAAAATTTTAAGATTTAATTAACTTTATACTCGGCAATATTTAAAGATAAAACAGATCCAGAGTATCTGTTTATTATAAATAAACCTATACAACAAGATGATAACAGAATAATCTCGAATTCAAAAAATCGAAAGTACAAAGCATAATGATAAAAACATGATAGAAACAAACCATTTCCCAAGAAAAGTAAAAGTTTGGTTGGTAAGTTGTACTAGTCAGAAATGATACAAATATCGAGGAAAAGGAAAATCGGGTTTATAAAGAAATTCGAATTCCAAGTGTTAAAAAGAATATTAACTGTTAAAATAGAACAAGACGGTTCAATCCATTAAAATGTGATTTATATGCATTTGACGTTATTGAAAATATGATCAATGATCTCGTATTGTTCCACAAAGATGAAGTTCTTTCTTCTCCACCTTCTTCTCATCAATCAAAATGACAATAACAAAAGAACCTGAATTTATTGTTGTTGTTACAACGCCAATATAAACACCATCCACATCGACAAGTGCGCATACTCCAATCACGTTTCGAACCATTAAAACATTTTGATAGACAATTGATTGCATTAATTCATGAACTAGAATCCAGAATACACATATCGTTATCTATTCACTGGAGGTCGCTACGCTAGTGTGACTAACAATGAAAGAGCATTTACGGAGACAAAGTCATCTGTTAAAAAAGACGTTAGCCAGCTTAGCTTGTCTATGGAGTATTAATTTGATATATTAGGAGTGATGGTTAAGATTTTAATACTTACAAATAGTTTTAAAAATTAGTCTTTAAAGACAATTGTGATAATAGTCAATGATTAGTTGTTGTGGTTATTAGGGTTAATAATTTTTTATGTTTATATAAAATATTTATGTGTTTTTATTGCAATAATGTTAATGGTTAAATATGTGATGAAATAAGTAAAATACAATATAAGCTCTAAAAGATAATTATATTAAAATATACTGTATCAAATAAAAAAAAGCAGAGTTGAAGTAATATGCATGTGTTGGAAGAAGAAAGAGTAGAAAAACTTGATGATTTATTAAATGAAGAATATCTGTTTCTAGAAAATAATGTGAAAATAAAAAAGAATAGAATAATAAGGATAGAAGGCATCATCATAACATATTGTTGATTTTCAAATTCAATAAAAACTTATTAATTGAAAATTTTTGAAACATAATCATCTACATAGATAGAAAATATGAGAATTAGAAAAAGTGAATAATGAAATAACCAGTCAATGATTTAATAATTTACCGTAGATAGGATGACGAAATTCTTTACAACCCTCAAGTTTTATATTTAATCTTTTGGCGTCAAAGAATATTGGATTATAAAATTTGATTGTACCTTTATAGTATTTTTCTTGAAATCTGATTTCTTTTAAATTTGTGAATATTTCGTTTTTTTTATAATTCAACAACAATTTTAAATTATCTGAATTAATTGAATTTTTGTCATATAAAGAAATAATCTTTAAATCAAGCTTATGACAATTATCAAAGAAACATTTTAATTTATGAACTGACAAGTAAAAATTAATGCCAATTGATACCAATTTGTGATTATAATCATTCAAGCAATTCGACAATGATTTGATAATGTAATCGTCTGGATCATTGTTGTTGATGGTATTATCATGTTGTTTAATTTCTATATTAAAGACCTCCATATGCTTTAATTCCATTAAAACATTTACTAATTTATCAATTTCAGTTAAAGCTATTCTAATTGACAATCTTTTTATGTTTTTACAATAATTCGATATTGTATCAAAAAGTTGGGTTGAATCCCCAGAACCATAAAGTGATCTTGAAAGATGTAAAGATTCTAAATTAAAATTTGCAATTTTTATAATTTGAGGTAAAATGTCTGAAACATGGCTCATGTCATAATAAAGATTTTTTATTTTAGGCAATTCTATTATACTAACGATATTCCCGTTATTAATGTTTAATTTATCAGGTAATGATATAAAATCATCTCTCAATTCAACAGAAGTTAAAAATTCCAAAGTTTGGAGATTTTCAAAATATTTTAAAACTGTAACAAAATCTTGAACCTTTGTAAATTTAGAAATTTTAATATGTTTCAAAGTTTTAGAAATTTTTAGTAAACCTTCATAGAAAAGGACTGTGATAACGTTGGATCTCCAGAACTGATTTGTTGACAAAGTGATCAATTTAGATTGTTGTTTAACTATAAAGTCTATGATGCAACCAGGTAATTCAGGATGTATGGATTGATAATCAATGTCGATATCAATATGTTTTAATTCATTTGAAAATTTGAGTAGATTCAAAAACATATTTTTGATTCCTGCACCTTGATCTTTTTGTTCTATTGAATAGCCATCGTGATATATTTTAAAAATTTCGAGTCTTTCTAAAGCAATCTCAGAGTTTCTAAATTTTGTAACATCTATAAATAGACTACTACTATTTAGATTATCCTCATATATACTTAATTTTTTTATACCTTTGGTTTTTTCAAAAAATAAATTGCCAAGAACACTTGTAAAGAATTCTTTTTTTTCATCTGTATTTAAACAATCTGTATTATAGATAATCGTTTTAAAATTCTTAGTGCTAAAACTTTTCAAATATTCAGGATAACAGAATAATGTTGGTCGTTGTTGTAGTTGTTCTTCTTCTTTGTTTTCTTCGTCTTCATCTTTATTTTTATCACCCATTATCCAAGGATCTTCAATCCCTTGATCAAATAATAATTTTTTATCTTCTTTATCAAGACATTTAATACAAGTTCTAAGAAACAATGATGATTTGTCTGGATATAATAAACTGTCGAATTCGAAATAATCTAAAGGGTTACTCCATAATAAAGGTATAACCAATCTACACCAGGTCCTATTAACTAAGGCACACGAATATAAAGTAGGAATGTCATATTTTAAATAATCAAAAACATCTACAAGACATTCTTTAGTATGAAATAATGAATTGGCCATACTTTTTATTTAAAAACTTATTTTTTAAATTTAAAAGTATAAAAAAAATTTTTTTTTTTATTTTTTATTTTTTTTTGACTCATTATTATATAGATTTTATTTGACAAGTGTTATTTATCATTGAGGTAATGGGAATGGTTTCACGAATTGTTTGTTTAAAACAAAAAGTCTTGTTTCAACAAACCTCGTTTTCTTCAGCGAATTTTCATTTCAATGAAGTCTTGTTTTGATCCTCTTTCTTTATTAATTAAATATTCTTTGCTTCTATAAACTTTATATTTTTTTTTTGTCCAAGCATCTTGTCAAATTTTTATTATACAAACAGGAAATTATCGACAGTTACATTAAAATAAACAAAACTTATTAGACATTACATATGCATTTTATCTAATTCATTTAATACAGATTAAGGTATTCGCCTATGCCAAATGACCTGCCAAGCCTTTTCTGTAGACAAATCTTCTACGTAAACTGAATCTAGAGCATTATTAACTACTAATTATAAACCAGGCCAAGAATTGCTACAATTTATTCAAGTGTGTCTCCCAATATCTTTCAATACAATCATAGAACTTGGGGTTAAAAAAATGTTTTCATGCCCAACTTTTTTCTAAGAGGCTTTTTTTGTTCAACAAAAGCTGGCTGCAAAGAAGTGATTCTTCATGCACAACAATCAATTCTATTATCATCAATTAATTACCTTTTCTTTACAGACTTGTAATTAACCAACAGTTTTTCTTTCCATAATTCATCTTTCAGCAAAGACCGTTTCGTACCTCAAAGCGCTATATTTTCATAATCATCTGGAAATGCCATCAATTGAACAGCATTGTTTGGACCATAAGAGGTATGTTGCATATAATTTTTATTTTTCATTGGCTCTTCCACCACCATCACTTAAGAGCATTCCGCTTGTAACAAGAACATCTTTGGCATAAATACCATGGTTAAAGCTGCTATTAAAAACAAATACTCCAATTAGTGTTGGTCGCCAAAACTAATTTTGACATGTGGCGAAACCTTTTGACTTTCGCACAGTTGCGAAAACTCTATAATTTTGGAAACCAACACCGACTCCAATGCAATTGTGAAAAATTGCATTGAAAATAGGGATAGTCCAATATCCCTAATTATTTTTTCCAAGATGAAACAACGTTCGAACTTCATGTGGGATATTGAACCTTTGTACTTTTCTGCAATATCTTCATCATTAATAATTCGACTGGTCTTCTACATGATGTTGATCCAGTTTGGAACCAAATTTTCTAATATTTCTTTCTGTATATGGTATTGGTCATAAGGCTTCCGGTCGAAACTACCTCTCTTAGTAGCCAAAATTGCCGAAATATTTTGGACAAAATTTATCCAAAATGGGCGAAATTATTTTTACAATTACGGTACTTGGATTGAAATAGATTGATTTATATATAGCATCCTTATAATATCATTCTTTTCGAAAATAGTCTGGACCAGAGACCTTAATTGGTTCATCAAGAAAAGCAATTTTTGCTGCTACTTTATTGATTATATCGGTAACGCTCATCTTTTTTGAATGATTAAGCAATTGCTCACAAAAAGAACATTTAACTTTTGTTCTACAGGAGTTTTCATTTAATACAACATCTTTGACATTCTCGATATCTTCAACATTATCACCATCTTTAATATTCTTTAGATGTTGATAGACCAAACCATTTTTCTGATTTTGAAGTAACAGCTGTAGCTTTGATGAATTATCCATTTGGACGGACATACATATTTATCATACAAAGTTGTACTTTAAATTTCTCCAATAATATATATGGTCCTTGCATTTTCTTTTCAACGCCTGCATTTTTCTTTATTCTTGATTCTAACGGAACATTTATCAGTTTGTTTGTTTTTTCTTGTCCTCTCAAGTGCTCCATATTCTACTTTGAAAGAATAACACGAGTTCTAATTACATCTCTGACATAATCAATTGTGTATTTGCACTTAATGGTATTTGACAACATTCACGCTTTCCTAGTGTATTTTTCGATGCAAACGATCATGATATACTCATGAGATTTATGGAACAAATATTGGCGAAAACGGAAACGTGACCAGGTCAACATTTGTGTCTTGTGTTTTAAGTTCAGGGAGCAAAACTACCTTTTCTCCATTTTATAATCTCTCCATTTTGATTACACCGATTCATGATCACCACTGGGTTGACATCATTCAGCACAAGACATAATTTGGAGAAATTGGTTTGTGTATATATAAAACCCTGTTAGAATAATGTATGGGGGCAGTCACATGTTTTACGATCCATCAAAAAACCTTAAATTAGAATTATTTATATTTATATTATTTATTATTATTATTTTCTGATGTGGTATTTATCCACTTGTGACATTTAAGTATTTTATAACAAAAAAATCATTTATACATATTTATATATATTAAAAAAAAATTTCCATTCACTAAATTTTTCTTCCATAAATCCTATAAGTTTTGGCATATGATTTATGTTTATTGTATTCTAAGGGAGCTATTTCCATAATCTCTTTCAAATCCTTTTCTGTCATACACATAAAATCAAGAATACTTGAAATTCTTGCTGAAAGTAATTCAGTTATATTTTTTAAAAACTATATTTATATAAAAATAAGATATAACATTAAATATTAAATAAAATCTAAAAAAAGATTTTTAAATAAAAACAACTCACAAGTTCCCCTATATAACCACCCCAACTTCCTAGCGGTATACCTTTACTATTTACTCCAATATCGACGATTTTATTTGTCCCTAACAACATACTTTCAAGTTCTTTATTTATTTTGGTATTTATCCCACATACTTTTAAATAAGCCACAACTACAAAATTTAGTGTAATTGTATATTAATAAATGTTACTATAAATATAAATAAACAGAGTGTTTAGTAGATAATATTATACTTACATGACTTGCTTATTTTATCCATAACCGGTCCCAAAGAAGTTGATCTTGGATCCCTTTCCTGATTTTTGATTGAATATCAATAATAATATAATATTAATAATTATATTATTGCATCAAGATAAAATAAGAAAGTTATATTACTAATATAAATACCATAAATTCAATCCATCCATTTGGTTTAGTGACTCTTATAATTTCATCAATAATAAATGGCCATTTATCTTTTCGGATCGAAAGCATCATATTACTTTGATGTACATAATCAAATGTGTTGTCGGGAAATGGTAACCCGTCAAATATATTACTCTTGATAAATGCTAGATTCGGTAAATCTTCTCGTTTGAAATCCATTATGTCAATCCCAATAAATGTTGATTTTGGATACAATTCTGCTACACTTGCTATCCAACTTCCTGACCCGCATCCGATGTCCAATACACACATATTGTTTAATTCGTTTTGGACTGGAGCCGAAAACTTTCCTCCCCATACATGTTCGTATAGTATTTCCAATATTTCCATATTTGAAATTGACTATTTATTTAATTTTAATTTAATTTATCATTCTAAAAACATTTTTAAAAAAATACTTTATATTTACAAAACATTTACCTTTTCGTCAACTGCTACAACTTGACAAGAATTTTCTAAATTAACAAACATTCTACCATTGATAAATTTAAATTCATCGCATATTATATCAAAGTTGATTTCATCGTCTCCATCAGTTGAAATTGAATCTGTAGTGCTTTTATTGTCATTGTCATTATAAAATAATGGTTCAAATGACCGTTGGGAAGTTTTTTGATGAAGTGAATTAATAGGCATTGTGTATGTTTTGTATGTGATTTGTATGTGCTTTGATTATAATTACTAATGTATTATCGATGTTATTATTAGTGTTGTTGTCAAAATGACGAATTTATTGTTTATTTTAGTCTTTGCCTTTTTTTCCGCCATTTTTATAAAAAATAAAGTTACACAATAAAAGTTCTTTTTTCCCCCCTATAAATTCCTTAATAACAAGTTTAATAAATCCTATTACGTTTTTCCTTTAAAACAGATTATGTAATCGGTCTTCTGTTATATAATGGAAAAATTAATTAAAAATCAACAAATAAAATTTTGCTTTTTCCGTAATGCTTTGATAATAATGTTAAAAATTATAATAATCGGGTTGGGTAAAATTTGTTGGTCCATTTTTTTTTGTTGTTGTATTAACACTTATGCACATACCTTCACACATATATTAATTTGTTATTATATAATCCAATTCTTTTTTTCCCAAGAATATAACCGATATTGTATGCATGTACAGTTAAATTTTAACACCGCATGCAATTTCTTCAATGTTAAAGGATTTGATCGACAAACAATACGTCACAAAAATAAACATGTTTTTTAATTATTTGGTATAGATGATACACATGTTGGATTTTTAAAAAACCGCTGCCACCATTGATTCGCTTTAAAAAGGAGACATTTCATGTGTATATGTTGTAACCATATTTTCGAACTACACATCTAAATTTGGCTCGTTATACAAAATTTATGGCAACAAAAATTTAGGAAAGCTAGCTGGTAAGTTTTGAAGCTTGAGTCATGAACAATAAAACTTATCGGTCAACTTTTTTTAAATTTTGTTTTGGTATTTTTTGAAGTAAATAAATTGAATTAAATTGAATTAAATTGAATTAAATTATTGTATATGTAAAACCTGACAAAATTTTTGTATCACTTCACGTGATATATTGTATTCTTAATATAGGTCATAATGCAGTCAGGGAGATTTCCAAATATGAAAATCGAATATTGGAAAATTGGAACGCTTTCGTCGATCAATTCATTTATGTAGAAATGAAAAAAAAAATTTTTTAAAAACAAATTCAGATTATAATAATTGAAATAAATTCTTTTTTGAATTATATTTTAAGAATCCACCGGGATCCACATGACTTTATACACTAGATCTTTTCCTACATATAGGAGAACTATTGGTCTAAAATCTCGTTTATTTATTTTTTTGTTTGATTCTATAATTACAAGTTAGTAATGGCAAACACTACCACTAGCTAACATTCTACCATTTTTGCATAAGATCTTGCAAAATAAATATCCAAAAAAATGATGGAATCTCGTTGCTAAGTATTTATTCAAAGTATGCTTATACATAGGGATGTTAATCAGTCCTTTTGGGACCAGGTCGTAAACAGTCCGAATCGGACTTTTTCAGATTCAGTCCTACCATTTGGGACTTAAAGTACCAAAAGGTCCATGTGTAACTCATATGCGCTGATTTTGTTTGTATGTGAAAATTGAAATGTTAATTAAAATTTTGGGGTATATGAAATTCTGATTGGCTAAGTTGAATTTCACGTACGTGAATTACAAATTCACACGAATTTCATTTTCACTCACAACAAACTAAAAAATTCAGTACGGTATGATCATAACGTTTATATTAAAAAAACCCACATTGGTTTTGAGGTGGAACCATTGGTTTGATGGGCTGTTGAATAGTCAAATATTCTTTTGGTGGAGCAAATAAATTTTTTTAGGTTAGTTATCATTCTACGGCCATTAAAAATACTTGTATTTTAACGTCAAGACAATAGTAAGATATAAGGTTTGAAAAAGGTCCAAAACTTGCTTGTTAAGTAATAATAATAAATTTCTATTACTATACATTTGCTTGCTAAACAATAATAATATTATTATTAAATATTCAATCATTAATAATAATAAATATTGATTTTTCATTTGCCAAATAATTAACCAACTTATAAATTTTATAATAATAATAAAATAATAAGTTTTTTTAGTTTAAATAATAATATGTTAAAAAAAAAAAAAGGACTTTTTAGAACTTAAGTCCTGTCCGGTCCCAAGATAGGACTTCCAGCCCCAGGACTAATTAACATCCCTACTTTTACAAAATCTAAATGTAAATTCTCAACGATCTATTCATATTTCATTATTTTTAAGAATCAACTTTTATTAAACTTCCTTTATATTAGAATTATTTATTTATTTATTTTTACTATAAAAAATTTGGCATAGAATAAATAATTTGTTACATACAATAGGCAATTCGTTTATAAATTAATATTTCGTGATATTATTTATTAATTTTTATAATTTTATCTATATACAAAAGTATAATTTAACAATTTACTATGATGCGGGAAGTCTATGACCACCCAATTAGAGTATTTGGGTAAATTTATTTTATTAAATTTATTTGTTTTATTATAAGAAAGTTGGATGGAGTCTAAAAGAAGATTGAGTGGCACGTTAATAAACTCAAACAACAACTATTCAGTATATTTAACCATTTATGAAAGAAATTATTGAATTTGTATGATAATTTTATTATTTCTTTGGTAGTCTCGTAAAACAGTTAAAAATACACACAATACATAATTTTGGAAGTTATATTGTGTGACCATTTAATAAAGTTTCTTCATTGATTTTTTTAAAATTACACAATGAGTCTGATCGTCGGTATTTAAAAAATTCCAAATTTGGAAATCTCCCTGACTGCAATGAATGTTTAACCAAGTCAGCATATTATTTATTTAATGGACGAATTTTTTCTCCTCCTCTAATGATTCGAGATCGACATAAATTATTTGGTGATACGGTGAATGAATCAAAAATCTGCATTTGGTGCAAAATGTCTCAAATTGCCAATTGTCAACTTTTACAAAAAATAAATAATTTTATCTAAAAATTATCATAGTTCGTGTGATGAATAATGACTTTTCTATGTGGGAAACACAGATTTGAGGGTCTCTCTGATTCATTCACAGATCAGCAATTAATGTTTTTTTCAACATCAACAATTCATTCGCTATATAATAATAATAAAAGTGACTGAAATATTTCTAATCAAAACTCAACTTTACCCACAGAAGTAATAGCATAATCAACTTTTAAACCAATTTCACGTCGTAATCGTCCAGAAACTAAACTTAAATAAATAAATATATATTGAACATATTGAATATATATAAATATAGGACGCTTATCAATTTCCACATTTACATTACAAGAATATACAGTCTTTATTACAAAATCATAAAGATGATTTAGACTTATTAGTGAAATTACCAGCTGGTCAAAGTGAAGAAGCGTGGTAATATGAACGAACACCTAAGGTGATGGTGATGACAATAATTTTTATTCGATTTTTTAATAATAATAAATTCCTTTGGTAGTACAACTTGAACCAGGCAAACATGTCCTGCTGTGCTGCTCAATCTTTCTATATACATCATTTTTAATAATTTTTTTTTGAAATATATCAGTTATCATTTAATTAATTAATTAATTAATTAATTAATTAATTATTATTATTATTATTATTATTATTATTATTTATGTTTAACATTTAGATTGTCAATTCCGGATACTATAAAACATTATCAGTTATAGAGAAATATTTAAAGGATTTGACATAATTTTTAATTTTGAAAGGTTGTTTTTCCCCTTGACTAAATTTTTTTATATCTAACTTATATACCTTCTATATTTATATAGAATGAAACTTTATTATATTCAAGATTTTAAAACATTTTAAAGTTTATAATCTTATATCAAAAATTTAATAATTATTAAAAATAATGGCGGTGACGGTAAAAATGTTACCAATAGTAGTAACACTGATGATGACAGCGATAATGATGACCACAATAAAGAGATAACGCGACGACGATGATAACAACAACAGTAGTACAAGTAAAAAAGAGTCTATTAAAGAGCCAGGATACATCATCATCATCAAAAAAATAATTAATCAATCAATTCATTTAAAATATTTTATTCATTTATTTGCTTAATTTTAAACAGTCAATATAATTTTTTTTAAAAAAAATCAGGTTCTATTTATTCCGCCCTGGATACTAATAATAACTACATGTAACCATTATTTCGATCCCAACACTTCCCGCATCAACTTGATATTGAATTAGTTGGGGAAGGAGAAGAAGGACGACCATAATTTGTTTTGGCTTTTATACCAGCATACCTCCTCCTTAAAATTAAGTGCCAACTTTATAAATAAAATTGATCATTCATTCATCTACTACTTTATAATATTTTAAAAAAAATGTTATCAAAACCATCGCTACCACCACCACCTTTATTCACCACATCCATCAAACTTCAATTAATAATATTAATATAGTAGGACATATTCTCAAATCTGTAAGATTGTACAATTTTACTTTCATTTGACGGTTGTAATAATTTCACTGGGTTCTTTTATTATTTTTCTTTTGATAAAAAAATTACAAGTAACTTCATGCATGGTATGAACTATTCACAAAATCTGTGAAAGACGACTGGCCATCTTATCAAGTCGTTTCCAAACGCATCATTATATGAAGTAGATCTCTTTATCCTTCCAAACTGATAATAATTACTTTATGATATTAAATTTATCATAAGAAATGTATTGATTATTATAAATACAGTTCACACTCTCTGTAACGTATCTTTCTATTAGCAAGTAAAATCACACTATAACTTTTCTTTCGTTTCCATTTAATAATGCCTCTCTTTATAGCATAAAAAATATAGGATGGAAAATTCTCTATAGGGAGAGCGGACTGTACGTATACAAAAAACCTTTCGCCCCAAATAATTTTAATTTGATTTCTTCTTCCTGAATCTAATCATCAAAAACAGAATATGTCGGATATATACATGCATGTCAAAATTGCTTTTATTGGGCTTTCTAATTTCTCATTAAAATAGTTCTATTATGTAGTAAGTTGTAAATACGTGACTTTACTATTATAATTTAAATTTTTTTTTTTCTAACCAAAGAGTTA
>CAUDNR010000448.1:7155-18354 GCA_958430865.1 Entrophospora sp. SA101
CAAAATTTTTTATTTAATAAAAAAAAATAGAAATAAAGTTTTGTCTGGTATAACAAAAATCCGTTATAACGAGGTCCATTATAACAAGGTTTGACTGTAACTTTTAAGGTAGAATTAAAAGGTAGCGATTGAAGAGGTTCATTTGTGTCTTGGTTCATTACTTGTTTCCCATTATTATAAATTAATTGGCCATTTGAATTTATCATTATATTTTTGTTTAAAATGACATAATTATCTTTGATAGTCATAATTGAAAAAGTGGTCCCAAGGCCAAATCATTTTCATTCCAATTTGGTAGTAGAGGAAAAAAGATTTCTGCATCTTGAATTGCTTGCCAAAATTCAATAATCCTCTCAGGAGCTACAAGAACATAATTTATTGGGGTATTCGATATTAACAAATCTAATTAATGTCATAATGTAAATACATATTAGTCATGGGACATTGCAAATCAAGTGTCATTCAATATAAACATTACACAAAAAATTATATTGTTGTCCACTTCAAAAAAAAAATCTCCGTTTTTCATGTAACAAGCGACTTTCAACCATAATAAATTTTTTAGAGCCAGACTGGGGCTTTTAACAACAGTTAAAAGAAAAGACTAGCTTAAATATTGGTTGTTCTACGCCAGGTCGAAAGCGTTTCTTTTCTTCACACTTATTTTAAGATTATCGCTCAACCAGTATGCAGACTAAAGCAAATTCAGCAGCAACAGTTGTGCCAAAGTGTTCCCTACAAAGTCGCTTATAACTACTTGGAAGGTTGTGTTAGAAAAATTTTGCTTTTAATTATAAGGGACTGATTTATAAGGTTATTAATTTATTTAGAATTTTAAAATTACATGGTCAAAATTTCAAAATAATAATAATAATAATAATAATAGTTAATTTATTGTTTGATAATTATGAATACAAAGAATTGGAGAAATAATAATTAACAATAAAGAAATTTATTTATTAATAGACCTTTGGCATAGTACATCAAGCAAGGTTTGAATATTTCGGAATAAAGCTCTAAAGAGTTGTGGTGGTAGTGATGGTAATGATGGTGGTAATGGTGGTAATGATGGTAGTGGTAGTGATAGTAATACAAGTTGGTAATAAAAAAAATAAAATTATTATTATAAATATATTTTGTTGATATTTAACTTATAATTAAATTCATTAAATTGAATAATAATATACCAAACAAATAATTTATATTTTCTAAAAATAAATAATTAATAATAAAAAAAATTTGATCGCGTAACGGATTGTACACTGTCAGATCGTCAGATCGTTCAACCTTTGGAACCTTTAATAAATAATTAATAATAATAAAAATATGATCGCGTAACGGATTGTACACTGTCAGATCATCAGATCGTTCAACCTTTGCAACCTTTGGAAAAAGAAATAAATATATTAATATAATCACACATACCTTTTAATAATAGCAGTAACATCAGTGCTTGTAATCTTGGAATAATTGTCATCTTCTGGTCAATTGATGATTTTAACTCAAAATTTTACATGTTATTTATTTACATTAATATATAAATGTAATTAATATTATTAATAAAATTTTCTTTTCTTTTAACCATATTAATAACATCTCCATCAGATCCTGCTAATGCATTAATAAATAAATACTTTTTAATTTAATCATTACACTTCTAAATATATAAAAAATAGATGAAATAAAAATTAATGAAGCTAACCTTTAAAAATATTAAAAAAATCAAATTAATTCCATTTTATTAATAGCCATTCTTGAAAAGAGTCTGTTACGCGATTTTGTTTTTGTTAAATAAATTTTGTTTGATACAATCTTCTATTTCATCCAGCAATGTATATTAATATATTAATATTATTAGAAGTTAATACTTTTCTATAAACAAATTATGTAATTTAAAAAAATAAACATTTAAAGATTGGAAATTAGAACTTAACTATTGCATTTATTATTATTGTGTAAAAAAAATTAAGCCCAAAGATTGAAAATGTGCATGTTATCCAATTCCTTAATTTATTATTATTATAGAACTTATAGAACTGGTAGTCCAACTTCATGTTAAGATTATCGCTTAGTGGTATTTGTTTACCCTGGCAAAAAATACATCAAAATAAAGGGTTTTTCATATATTTGTTATTTTTTATGATCAAAGTAACAATTTGATTAAATCAGGCAAGTTTGTGTATGAAAGCGTGATTTTTTTCTTCATTTTTTCATATAAAATTCCGTGTTGATCAAAAAATTTTTATTAGTGAGTGACACTTGACCCCCTGTAGATCCGCAATGTCCTGCGACTGTTATCATATCATTGCCGAAGGCAGTCACGACTATGTTAATCTCTTTTTCTAGCAGGTTCCAGGTCAAGCAAATGAAACAATATAAAATAAGCTGAGTTCGGTTTATAAGGCAGGTTAGAAATACTTTTTGATAAATTATCTTCGTTGAAGTTTACAATGGGTGGATTTATCAATGTTTCAGTTGGTAAATAAATCCTCTTATTGGCTTCGTTAATAAAATCACGATTAGATAATATATAAACATTGATACTTTTTTATGTAGTTTCACCAAAAACTTGGTCAGATGTAAAATACATCAGCCTTTATGACAGGGACAAAAACAATTCTCATGAAGATACGCAAAGACTCGCTAGGACACATTCCTTGTAAGTTGCATGATTTCGTTTTTATTACATAACTTTATCTATGTTTCATTTCCACCATTCTGTATAATTATAGCGAAATTACGCAAAAAAAAAAGGGGTTATACTTCGATGTAGATGGCCAAACATTCGATCTTGATGATATTATTGAAAATACGGGACAGCAAGAAGTGAAAAAAGGAGAGTTCCTCTTAAGATTGGAATACGTCGATTCTTCACCAGGACCTTACTTTGCTAGTGCTTATTAATTCAGAAACTCGCCATTAAATTGTCCACAATAGCAGGATATGATTTTTTTTATTTTTATGTTGTTATTTCGGTAACATTTTTTATATATCAATAAAGTAAGGTTCTATGTAACCATTTGTCTCAATCTAATTATGTGGACGTCCATGCTTTATTTTCATCAAAATCACGTGCGTTCCAATTTGGAACGGAGATCACTTTGTTAGAAAAAAATTGAATGTATCACTATACATAAGATATGTCTCGCAAATCTAAGGCAAATTTACTATGAATCCAAAACAGTATTTGCAATATCAAAACTGGAATGAGTATATGCATAATAATAACATGGAAGAGGGATATATAATTATCATTAATGTATATAACTTCGATATACTGACATTTTAAACGTTTTCCTTCCATGCCTCCCTCTAAAGAATGAATAATGCAGGTGTATTTTATGCCAAGAATTCCTCTCAAAATGTATTAGTATTAGTATGAAGTAATTAATCGAATTTGATTTTTTGTCAGATTTGTCGCATGATCAATTATTATTATGCATGCAGAATTTCTTACAGATTGAACATCTATGTTGCACCGCACTATCGATCGATAACAAAATGCATGATGATGTAATTATGGTCAATAATTAAATAAATTTTTGAAAGTCTTTCTTATCAAATTCTTTACTTGATCCAACTAACAGAAATGTCTTCCTCCGGTATCTTGCAGTGCTTTCAGTGGAGTCGCTCTGTTACCTGTCGAGTCTTGTTCCTTCAGCCACAAAATCCTATGTTGAGAAACTTAAGACTTAACCTATTTCCATCATATCTCTCAAGATCTTACGCAATTTCCACACTTCCTCCACCTCGCCACACCTCTCCTGATGAGTCTGCCTCCTCCAATTGGAAGAAACTTACAAGTATAACTGCAAAACGGCTTCCGGTATGAACATATTTGTTGTTTGTTGCATTACTCGGTTGAGTTTCTCACCATCTTTTCACTATTTGCAGACTGCCATACTGGCGAAAATATTTGTAACTGGCTTTCTTGGTTTCATATCAGTGGACCTTCTATACGCTTGGTATCGGAACTGGCACAATGAACGTCTAATTACCAATACAATAGAAAAAGGCACTCGACCTGAAACTGATGTTTCGGATGATGAATTCGTTCCTCGACCTCTAGTTGTAGAACGCCTTAAGAGAATTTTTCAGCCGTATAAAAATCAATCATTTTATCATATGGTTTGCGGTGAACACGGGACCGGGAAGACAACACTGACTAGAATTTCGGCAAAAGAAGTTGGACAGGGAGTTATATATGTTGATATTCCTGCAAATATCATGCAATTGGGCGAAGCGATTGGAAAAGCCATTAACTTTTCATTTGAGGAGGATATCTCTTTCACGGCACAGCTATTACGGAAAATCTTGGGCGATACTAGTAGTGAGTTTATTACTGCTTTGTTTTTAACAACAACATATTTTTAACACTGATTCTCTTTTACAGAGAAAATCGATTATCCCGAGTGGGTGAGAGCTTTGGATGCCTTTAAGCATGCTTCCATAATATACAAAAAGAAGTACGGAAAACCACCAATTATTGTTTATGATAATATCAGCCAACTAGTTTACAAGAATCCGGAAATCCTTGATATCCTTCAGGATGATGCCAAGAATAATGCCGATGACAGAAAATACATCGCCGTGTTTGTCAGCAGTGAAGGAAGTGTTCCCCGAAGAATGGAATGTAAGTATTTGACAATGTTTTTTGGTGCTCTCGAAAAAATTGTATTATTTACAGATTGTGATTCTTATTTCTAGCACGTAATTCTTGGTCACGTGCAAAGAAACCAGTAATGGAAATTGGTGATCTCAGCGAGAAGGAATCAATGGATTATCTGGTCAACAAGCGCAAAATTAGCTCTTCAGAAGCAAATAAAATCTATGAATTAGTTGGTGGTCGTATCGTAGAGCTGAAGGCTGTGGCGGATGATTTTCTGGATGGAAAGTCCTTCAAAGGTAATAATGATTTATATTTTGCATCAATCAAATTTGCATTTTTCTACTTTGGATTAATTGCTTTTCCCTTTTTCTGTAGTCATTAAATGGCAAATCTTAACTGAAGTCGAGAAGAAATTTAAAAATGCACAACTCTATGAAAATCAACCATACCATGAAGTGGGAAAGCGTGTCATCAATTCTTTATTAAAATCCAAAGAGCTTAGCTATATAACATATATGAAATTTTTCAATAGGGCAGAGGAATCTGATAAAATGTTGGAATACAATGTATTTGCATATCATCCAGAAAAAAACACTGTGACGTTTCAGTCTCAGTCAGTAGAATACTATATCCGAGAAAATGCTAATATGTTCCTTAAATAAGGCCATTAACATTTTTTAAAAAAATATAGGTATACTTAATGTCATTAATGCCTTTTATTGCTAATTAAAAGCTCATGATGTTATAAATTTATGATTTTTCAATACAATTGAGTAGCGAGTTGGTATTCACTTACACCCCTACGTGAATCAGTGATCTAATTCGGAAGAATTGTTGTACATTGGGGATTTTGATTTTTATACTCAAATCTTGAAGCCTAATAGCTTAATCTAGCCTAATGTTATTAGGAGTATTTATCTGGTTGTTGATCCAATAAAGATCGAAAAAAGAATGCAAATATATACATGATTCAGGGACAATGATTTTCTGTGATTCACATAATTTCACAGATAATACAAAATTCACCGCAGAATTTTCTTTTTTTGGAATAATGTTGTATGACAACTTTCTATTTAGAGAAGCTCAATCATCTGAACCCATTTAAGTTTAGAGATCCCTGCATATAGTCGCACAAGATGTAGACATTCTATTACTATATATAGTTGTATCACAATTAATCTTGTGGAACAAAGGTCGTTATATACTATATTTATTATAGTATATAGCAATAAAGCTTTCCTTATTGTATATGGCTTTCTGATAAGAACAACTATGAATGAGACTCAAAAAGGTTATGAAGGAGGAGAGTTTATTGTTCTTTATCAGTAATAATATCAAATTCATATGTTACGGAACTTGAGATCTGAGATCGCCAAAATCTGTCTTATTTTTTATTCTACAAAAGCGATCGCCAAACTGGAAGGTTTAATTTCCCCATAAAAGGCGAAACATATTTAGTTCTTGACACCCATGACTTAATAGACCTGCCTTACGAAGAAAGATCCGAGAAATGGTTGGAGTAACGTAATTACTAATCATGTATTTTTTTCTTCTAACAGGTTCTCAGATTTAGCGAATGAAATCATATAAATAAACCGGATTTGTGAGGTGGGTTAGCAATAACATCGCTATTATATATTTATTTATTTTTCAAAAAATACTCGCAACTTATTTCTAAGGTAATGTAGATTGGGCATTTACGTTACAAAAAAGAAAGTGATATTCTACTAATTATGAATTTTATATTTAGAAGCGCAAAATGAGTAATACCAATAATTCTAATGCTCCCAATGTTGGCGATTCTAATGCTCCCAGTGTTAGCGATTCTAATACTAACAATACTAATAACTCAACATCGTTCAAACAAAAATCTTCTAGACCAAAATCATCTAAAACCAATCGCAAAAATAAGAAAGATAGTTTTGGTAAGTGTCTTCGTTAAAAAATGCTCTTCATATATTAGTGAAATTAGCAAGACTAACTCTCATTTTACCTGTGTATTCTATGCATTAAATCAGATAATTTGACGACCTATAATCCCTCCTTAGAAGACGATGACTATAACGTTGATAATGGTAGACACTGGGAAAATCTTTCGAGAGAAAAATTAGAAGAAGATAGAGAAAATGACTACAATGGTATGATTAATCCTGGTAAACTGAACGACATGTTAGATCAAATGTGAAACTCCACCAATATATATATATATATTTATTTATTTATATATTGTTGTTTTAGCAACGTTTTTATATCAATAAAATAAGATCCTATGAGATCATAATTTTTGATGTCGTTAATGCGAGTTACAATCACTTTTGCAAAAAATTAAAGTCGTTTGTCCATATTAATATATACATAAGATATGTCTCGTAAATCTAAAAATAGCAGACGAAAACCTAATCATTTTTATGTATTCTTTGATGGAACTCGCTATGTTATGTCTGGCTAAAAATTTGTACGAATTGGCTATGGATTTCTTCCCATTCTTTCATCAGATCGTCTAGCCATGCAGTACTTAAACCACTCTTTAGAATACTGCGACGTAATAACTCTTCTCCGATTAGCCTATCCCGATCTGTTAAAAATTTTCGATATTTTCTAGGATCTTCCTTACTCTCTATTCCACCACGATAGAAGCGTACATCTCTTTCTAGGTCATCGCGAAAACATCCCATGATCCACCTATCTTTCTCAGCCTTAGTAATAACCGAAAATTTTTCGGGATCGAGGTCATTATCAACAGCATATTGATAAAGACATTCCATCTTATTTGGATTAGTCCTAGGAATCGGTGTATTATTAGGTAAATTTTTTCCGGGACATAATGTCTCGGAAATTTCTGTCACATAATCCGTTTCGGGAGGTATTTTTTCCAAAGATATTCCATAATCTATAATCTCTTGAATTTGCTCATTAGTAAGCTCTGAAATAGAAGTTGCACTGTAGGATTTAATATATCTGATTTTATCTATATCCACTTGTTCGAAAAATTTATATACTTTCTCAGCTCTCTGAGTTTTCTTGCGTAAACTATCTCGTGATATATCTCGAAGTTGTAACCCTAATTCTTGAGATCTTTGTTTGCGAATTAAATTAAGCTGTTTTGTAATTGAATCATACAGCAAACTTCTTGCCTTCTTTTCACCGAATTTACCTTCACTATTTTCTATAATTCCATTGAGCTGAATTCTGAAATCCTTCGCATAGAGATACCAACATAAAATTTCTTCCTGATTAGCTCTATTTGCTTTATCTTCAGCATCAAAAGCTTTATTACATAACTGGGCTAAATGTTGAGAGGCCTCATCAATGCTAGATATGTTATCAAAGGTAATTTTTCCAGGACATAATGTCTCAGAAATTTCGTTCACAAGATTTTGTTCTATTGATGGTTCCTGTGATGTTTCCGAGACGAACAATTCATGTTTAAGCTTGTCTAATCCCTCACCTTTTTTATGTTCTACTCCCGTTTTCTTACGTATCTTACCAGTTTCGTCTTGGGAAATAATTTCATTACTATCTGAATGAGAGGATTCCGGAATATTTGTAGCTGATGCTTCGGATGTTGCACTATTGCATGGTTGAGTAACCAAGTTGAGATCTTGAGCTTGAAGTTTCTTTTCCTTATTTTCTGATGACTTGTTGTTGGTATTATCATTAGGTACATTATCACAGGTAACTGCTCGTCCAACTTTATTATTGAGATTCTCTACTACGGAATCGGATACATCAACAACTGATACCGTTATTTCTGGAATATCATTATTCTGTGACTGTCCAGTTACCCCAGTAACACCCTGTTCCAATATCGCGAGTCTGGCCTCAAGCTCTGTATTCTTTTGCTCTAGTTCCTCAACTCTAACATCGCGCTTTGTATTCTCCTCAATATGTTTAAGCTTGTCTAATCCCTCACCTTTTTTATGTTCTACTCCCGTTTTCTTACGTATCTTACCAGTTTCGTCTTGGGAAATAATTTCATTACTATCTGAATGAGAGGATTCCGGAATATTTGTAGCTGATGCTTCGGATGTTGCACTATTGCATGGTTGAGTAACCAAGTTGAGATCTTGAGCTTGAAGTTTCTTTTCCTTATTTTCTGATGACTTGTTGTTGGTATTATCATTAGGTACATTATCACAGGTAACTGCTCGTCCAACTTTATTATTGAGATTCTCTACTACGGAATCGGATACATCAACAACTGATACCGTTATTTCTGGAATATCATTATTCTGTGACTGTCCAGTTACCCCAGTAACACCCTGTTCCAATATCGCGAGTCTGGCCTCAAGCTCTGTATTCTTTTGCTCTAGTTCCTCAACTCTAACATCGCGCTTTGTATTCTCCTCAATAATCTGCTTCAACTTTGCATTCTCCTTTCTAAGCTTGGCAATCTCGGCTACAAGTTTGGAATTTAACTCCTTCAATGAGTCGTTTTTGGATTGAGTGTTCGACATTACTTTATATAAAAAGCGCATTCATTCAAATTGTGCAAGGTACAAAGTTAAATTCACGTGATTAAATTTTGCGGGACATAATGTCTCAGAAAAATGCCAAGAAAAAATTTTGAATGTGCCTCAATACTTTGATATAATACATCACATAAGGTATGTCTCGCAAATCTAAAAATAGCAGACGAAAAACTCTAGGTAGATTTACCGATAATCCTAAACAGTATATGCAATTTTTAAACCGGGATAAGTACATGCAAAGAAAAGACGAAGATCACATTACTATCATAAATAAGAATACGCAAGATGTGAAAGCGATTTTTGATTACGTAGAATTATGCAGATATTTAGAGGTAAATAATTACGATTGATATGTTTACAGTATATATATGATAATTCAACCACCAGGGTCGGCTTTATTGATGTAGTAAAAAATAAAAATAAATTATAATCTACTCGGGATCGGAGGAAACATTTGAACTTTTTTCCATACGCCTACGTGATCTAGGTACCTGTGCATGAAATATAAGACTCATATTGACTACTAAAATATTCTATGAAATATAAATAAGTTAGCTACTAGTAAAAACTCCAAGTTGTGTTCTCGTTACAACATACCCGCAAAATCAACAAAGTTTCCACGAATTCTGTTACATCTTTCTCTTCAGCTTGTTGGATGGGGATTTTTGTTGATTTAAGATGAAAATATCTGTGTACATCACCCGAATCCCTGATAAGTACATTAAGATGTAATTCACGCCCTATAAAAATTTGTTTTATATTAAAAATAGATTTGTTATAAAATAAAAGTAAGAGAAAAAAAAAACATACCAGCAACTTGAATTCCAATTATCCCAAATTTATCCTTCTCCGGATAACATCCTTTACGAGTCCAAAAAACTCCATCATTAACCTCTCTCCACAACTTAACACTATCATTTATTTTTTTACGCTTGGTGCAAATTATGCGGGAGCATTCAGTATATATGAGTTCATAAACATAATCACCATATTTTAATACAAACATTATATCCGGTCGTCTTCCAGAATGCCCTTCACCTCTTCTATCCGCACTAGCAATACTTTGTTTCTCTGAGCTAAATAAAGATAAAATTAATATCACTCTAAATACGCCTAATAATGTAGAAAACATAACTTACGTGCTAACATATGAAGATTTTCCAAAGGGAAGATCTTTTAACACAGCTCGAATTGTAGGTACAATGATGTTTGTCACATAAGTCCCTTCATTCTGTGATTCTATAAATTCTGGACTAAATGCTGGGTTTTTCCATGTATCACTCAAGACGCTGAGGATTCCTTTTGTAACTTCCACGAGAATTACGTCTCCTTCTTTCCAAGATTTATCATGTTCCAATTTTTCTGGTAAGACCTCCATCTGTCATTCGTTATAATCCGATGCAAACTCTTTACATGTTTCTCGAACAATTGGTGGTAAGGAGGTAGGTATCATCTTACGAGCTGGTTCCTATAAATAAGTTAAGATATTATCCTACATAAGGTGTGATAGTAACATCATTACCTACCATAAAGACCCTTTTTAATTTTTTCGGCAATTTCTTAACTAGCTCTGAGTCATCGCTAATAACCTGGCTAGCGATAGGATCTTTCCACGACAAATCAGAAATCACTACATCCCCCAAAGAGCTAAGTAATTCGTCATAAAGCGGTGATGAATTTTGCTAATGAATTATATTTAGGAGTTAGAGATGGAATTTATTGCCTAATAAACAATTAATACTTACTATAAGTTTCGACTTCAACTCCGATATGTTTTTCTCGATCTGCTCGGAACTGAGAGGTTTTCTTTTTTCTTTATATGAGAAAAGTTAGTATAATACAATATGTTTTTTTAATATATACTGAATAAGATACCGTTTTTACTGCTCCAATATCTCGTAAACTACACACTCCTTCAAAAGCATCATCGTACTGGCGCAGAAAAATAAAAATAAATTAGATCATGATCTTTCCGGAAATAAATATTTAAAAATTCACACACGTCGTCAGATGGTTTCAAAGTTACTATTACATATGGCCAATACGCAATAGACTTTGCTTGGTTCATAGTAAACAACATTAAAGTTTGCATATGAGTACAGATTAACACCCTCCACG